>JAGDQP010011840.1:0-51914 GCA_022664845.1 Lepisma saccharinum
ATATATATAAAATCAGAACACAAGTGAAGAATTTCCGGAATGTCCTCTTAAATATGTTTAAAACTGAAAATTGTCTGTGAGGCATAGAGGAGTTCAAGAAGCAGCCATCGTTAAGAGTGTGTATTGTTTGATGATATTATGCCCAAACCATTTTGATTGGATCCATATTATCACTGATAAGGTAAATGAGAATAAATGCATTATATTAACAAAACCTTTAAATGTAAGTTAAAATAGCTCTCATTGTTAATGTACTGTACTGACATCGATTCTCTAGCGATAGCGTTGCGTGCTAGAGTGGCACATTTTCAGTCACAATTTGAACTACGACATTTCAGCAGCTAAAAACAAACCTACTAAACCATTATTACCATACTTTAGACTTGATTCAGGGCTGCTTACTGTGTATATGTCTCTACGATAACTTAAAGATAGACCGTTCCAATATATCCTACTTGCAGACTCGCCTTGTTCCGGGATAGAAAAAAGGTAACCTGTGTTGAAATATAATTTGAACTAATTTTCTTGAATGACCCTCTACAGCAGAAGGTCTGTTTTTTCGTTCTTTATTTTAATCACGGAAATGATAACGATATTACGATCATTGACAATCAATAAAATTACATTCAGTGGAAGGAAACACTCAGTAAGCGTAATTTGTAATATTCTGGCGAGCAACACACGTCAGGGATATTTTGCAAATCGTTGTAGAAATAAACCAAAGCTTAGTCATCTAGAAATGAAAGTAACATTCACTTTTAAATGTACGAGTTTGTATTATTTGTATTTGCACGAAACAAATGTTCTAAAATAGTTTAAATATATGATCAAGATGTCACAATTTGTAATTTGGTAAGATAGAAAATATTCTTGCCGTCCGTACCTTCTAGAAATCAGGAAAATTACGAAACGAAGTAATTCTCGCAAAATGGTGAAAGAAAAGAGGGAGAGAGAGAATCAAGAGATGAGAGATTTTACGAATGAATTCGGAAGAGTCTTTTCGGATGAGAATAACTTACACCTCCTGCTGAAATAGGGAGTTTTAGAATTAAATATTACTTGCTCTTGTAGACTTGTCTCCTCGAGTAGATTTTAGACGTACTTAAACTGGACTGTTCTTGGTGGAACATGATCTAGGGTTAGAAAAGTGACACCTCCGATTGACGAAGGAAGTTAGAGCCTAACTGATTTATCTCCTCAGGTAAGGTCTACTTGTAATAATTATGTTAAATTGCAAATAATGTTAAATACATTTGTTAAGGAGTCGTACCTAAGTTGAGATAACCGATAGAAGTAATCCTGTGATCTGAGCCATTATGCCAGCT
Organism: Lepisma saccharinum; assembly: GCA_022664845.1. Taxonomy (NCBI): domain Eukaryota; kingdom Metazoa; phylum Arthropoda; class Insecta; order Zygentoma; family Lepismatidae; genus Lepisma; species Lepisma saccharinum. The sequence continues at coordinate 1,326 of JAGDQP010011840.1, forward strand.
TTTCCAATGTTATAAGTTTAAGTCCCGTCATGGTCATAACTTGAGAAGTTTATGTACCTTAACATATGCTCTAAAGTTATCACAGTCGCTACAGAGAAACGCGGAATTTTATATTATCAGTATGTTATTTTTAAAGTTGGTAGACCATTAGCTTAACATTTGAAAGGACGATTGTAAGCGCCCAGCGACCGTTCATTTTGATGTTTTCCTGAATTCCCTCAATTGCATCAGGCAGATGCTACTGACTGTCTTTCCAAATTACTTTATTTCTTGTTGTTGACGCCGTCGTCGCTTTCATCGTCTTTGTCTCAAATGAAAAATTATACCTTAGTGAGCTATACTTAAAGTCTGTTAAATAAAGTATTTAGTAAAATACGAATAAAATATCAGACTAATGAAGATTACAATACCAAAGAGAGGAAAAAACGACAGAAAGTAAAGTCGCACACCTAATTTATGTTACAAGTTTCTTATAATCCGGATTCACAAGTTTCCAACGTAATATGAGTAGTAGGAAGTGTACAGAGTCCACGCATAAAACTAACTAATTCTTAGAAAGTAAGTTAATTCCTATTCGAAACAAATTTCGATTGAGGAAAATGAATTGAAAATAGGTTAAACTGTGAAACTATTCATAGCTCTAGGTCTTATGTTTCTTTAATCATAAATACCTTGTTTAGCTGATATTGAAAATTACATACAGAAAAATAAGTACTGTAATGATCGGGACTCGAACCTGGATCATCTAATTTCGATCTAACATAACCTTAAGATAAGGTATTTGTGATTAACAAATTACATTATTCTTTTTTAAAGCACGAAATTGCATAAATATCTCTCATTGTAAAATATCTGCCTGTAACAGTGTGAATTACTTCGATTCCAGAAAGGATAACTGGATCATTGAAATGGGAGTAATGCCCTATACACAGAGAATATTCATAGGTCTGTTTACCAATTGAGAGCAATAAAGCATTTCAAGAGAATAATGATGAAACACTCATTTTATAAATGCATTAGGTACTAAAGTATAAGCCTTTTTTTTTTAAATTTATTTAACTGTTAAGATTAGTTAATTAGTTGAGCAGTATATGAAATCAATTTGTCTTTCGTTGTTTGAGAGCTTCCTAAAAAAATGGCCAAAATTACTATTACGTTCATTCCGCATCGAAGTAAGGATCTTCTCTATCGACTAAATGACCAAATTATTGAAATGAGATTATTCCTGCTTTCCCCAAAGTTTTGATCTGCTTTTGTACTGGAAAACTTACTTGGGTATGTTGTGAACAACATCACTCGTTACTGCAATAATCTTAACTAGCAGGTGCAGCCCTCGGGGTTGTCTGAAGTGTACCCTACATATTTCATACAGCCAAGCCGCTTCGGAAACATTTCAGGTTCATCTACAGATAACGTTTGGCAAAGACTACTGTAGAATATGTTCATTTTTATACTAATTTTCGTTGTCATAAAGAGTAATCTATTATTGAAATATTTTGAATTATTGCTGCCTCTATATGTCACTATAGTTCCCGCGTTGTCACACAATATCTTTAAAAACATATCGAAAACGCCGTTGGCAAGTACACTATTTCGCGCGCCATATCTAAAGCATTTGTGTAGTAACTACGCTAAAACACATCACTATACCTAATGGTGATGACAAACATGTACGACAAACTATTACATTATGAAAGTTTAGAATATATAACTTATAAATGTGATTTTTCACTCATATAGAAATAGATAGCAGAACACATTTCAATATTATGCAAGTAGTCATATTTTACGCAGAACAAACGTTTTTACCATCTTTCTTCATTAATTTGCATTTGGCATTTTTTTATATTCTTTCTAGGTTCACTGTGATTTCATCGCGATCACCAATGTTCTTTAGTCACTGAGTCTTTGTTTTGAATATCTTGAAGATTGATTTTGTTTGGAAAATTGGTGAGATTTAACTCTATATTTAATTTAACGTGGACCGAATATTGAGTATGAACTATTTTAAAATCTCAATTTAATGATTTCTTTCGAATGGTTCTGTAAATACATTGGAGCACTTCTATTTTTGAGTCTCATATCACTTAATGTGCCAATTTTGTTCTAGTTAAGATATTACTGTGTCTTCTGAGAAATTACCTTTCCAGTTAGGTAAAAAAAACTATCCAACCAATTGATCCCTAAACTTTGTGGAAAATATATATATTGCTGAATAACATTAGCATCCTCTTTCCTGATTTTTCAACAATAATTGTGTTTTTCCTATTAATTGTAAATCGCGCCTGGGTCCATTGAACTGAATTGTTTGGAAACCACTACGCCAAAATCTGTAAGTCTTATCCTTAGAAGCTCACCAGCTATTTTAGGGCGTTAATAAGAATTCCCTCACTTCTATTAATTGCAATCTTGTGTTGATGGTTCCTCTCAGCTGACATTGTAATTTTGTAGTTTCGTATTCCTGCTAATGAACCTCAGTCGCCTGTATCTGTCTCAAATGTTAATCAAATATATTCGCATTGTAGCCAGTGGTTTATTAAAGACTTTTACTTCAGATTCTGAGTAAAACATTGTTATCGTTTCTGAATGTACCGGTACCGGTATGCATAATACCTCTGAAGTTGGGAATTTCTTTGGCTTATTAATTACCATGTTATCCCAAATCCATTACCTTATATAATGAAGAACGGTAGTTCTTCAAGTGACGCTGAAAAATGAGTCTGTTGGCGGCACTCTATGTATACAGCCAATTTCGGATCTAGTGAACTATAAGCCTGGTTTTGATGCTTGAACTTGTATTTGAATGCTCTTTTCCATACTGGGACACAGAAAATAATTTGGGTTCGTAGGACCTCCCTGAAACCCCTAGGGCGCTGCGAAAAAAATCAGTATTTCACATTTCTGATGATAGCATTGACCTCAGACCATACAGGCGGCCGAAACTTGCGGAATCTTAATCTACGCTTCAACGGTGTATCAAACGTCAAAATCGGTTCAAGAGTTAAAAAGTTACGACATTTTTTAACCGAATCACAGAATTTTCACAAGTGATAAAATAGTTTGTTTGTTATCCTGCCTGTTTTTTTGTTTGATATCCAAATGGTTGGTAACGGGGGGACATAGGAGTTACCGTTTTCGAGATGCGACCATGGTCCAAAACAGATATTAATGCCTTACAAAATAAGTGATACTAGTATTAAAACCCCTGAGGAGTAAAGAAAAGAGTGACGCAAGATTTATAATCACAAACGAAGTGAAATCGCGGAAGGGATGATACTAAATCTCTTAATTTTATTACAAAGGAAACACTTCCACCAGAGTGACACAAAGAAAATAACTCGCAAAATTTATATCATTTCTTTTGTGAGTAGAATTATAGTGTCACTCTTATCTTTACGCCGAAAGGGTTTTTATACTGTATCAAATATACCAAACAACACAGTTACGGTTGCTTACATATTGTTACAAATTAACTGACTAGTGTATTTTATAATATACACTTGCTTCGGAATTCAAATTATAAACCTTGAACCCAAAAGAGACAGCGAAAACGAATTCGTTAGTTATAAATAGACAAATCTCATGTCACGTTAAATATTTATAATCAAAAGTATAGGTAAGGTTATTTTCATTGCAGCCAAATTCCTTTCTCTTAATTGTGCGGAATGCAAAATTCAATAAAAAAACTTTATTTTGATAAAAATATCGAATGAAGTATGACGCTCAATAAACACCATCTTCAGTTTAATCCTAGAAGGAGAAAGCACGTTTTTGTGGCAGTTGAAGTTTCCCTCTAAGTCTGCTTCCCTGATGTTTCATCTGATGCTGCTGTAGTGTGAAGAACTGTCGACGTTGAGAAGCGACCTGAGCCAAACTGACAGTCGGTAGAAGAGGAGCAGGTGACATCTTTATGTGTATTGAAGGCTTTCCAACTTCGTCTCACGGAGTCAGTGTTTTCTAAATATAAAGGAATATTAAAAATAAAATACAAATTTTATTTTTAGTGTACATATTATATTTAGTTCAATTAGGTAAGTATTAATACCTGCGCACCGAAGTGCCCAAAATCGTGAGGTAAGTTCGATCCGTCCCCTCGTATCTTGAATTGTCGTGATACCTCTGCCAATAAAGTATCAACATACCCATCGTATCCTTTGTTTATTGATGCTACTCTGCAAGGGAATAAGAAAATAAATGAATAAATATTTTATACAAAAAGTTTTGGAATCAAATCGACAGTAAACTTACGACGTCTATATTGGCCAAACTAATCCACAACATAAAACAGAAAGCAATACAGAAACATATTTGTGGTATCAAGTTGAATCTGAATTTGATTTCTTTATTTATGGCCTTTAGGTATCTGAGGTTCAGGCCGGAATAGGGTAGGGGAAGGGATTCGGGAATGTGTCAGCCAGGCCTTATATTGAAGATGCCACCCCGGTATTTGCCTCATATGACTGAGGGAAAACTCTTGAAAATCCTCAGTCAGCATGGTCGGCAGCTGAGATCGGACCCAGGACCTCCCGAATGCTACGCCAACGCTCTACCACTGTTTTAAAATGTATTTATTGCTGAGAATATATAACAGTAATTGAAATTTATATGTGCACAAAAACTTAAAAAGAAATGATAACATGCAAATAACCATGAATGAATAGATAAATGTGATTCAAATTTTTAAAAAAATACGTTAGGTTTTCTCTTCGGAGGGTTGGCAAAAGCATTGTAATCTTTCCACTTCACTTTTAGTCTTTCGATCCCGTGTGTTATCTTAATTGGCAACATTCCAGCAGGAAAACCCTTGTCTCTGTTTTATCGTGTTCCCATGCACTGCTCTAATATATTGAGCATAGTCTTTTTTCGTCTATTCTGAGCAATGTTAACAAATCGTAAGATTATTTGGGATGTATCAATATACTCCATTATACTTAATAGCGGGTGCTCTTTACTAACATTTGCATCGTCTGAGGTGTAATTCACGTCAGAAATGTACGTCTTGCCGGCGAAAGAATTGGAAATCCGGGAAACGTAACGTAGTATCGAAATATGAAATTGTTATGGGCCGTCTCGTAATTCTGTTAATATTGCGTATATTTGTTCCAAATGATGTTGCCATTAATGCAACTCGTTAATCGATTCCATACTGTATTCGATTGTTGACATCTATAATAATGGGGGGTCAGTCTTGATACCTTTTATATCCAGCTTTGCGTTAGTATTGACTACGTCGTAAATAATTTTGAAATATATCCTATGTACATTCGGTTGTACCGTTAAATCTTGTAAGTTACTCCATAATTTGGTCACTAATCAGGTGGTTTAATTGAACAGGAGACGTGTTTTGTACATTTTCCCCATAAGATACGTATATTTTACTAACATTTCCTCCAGTAATTTTTTCTCGTCTTGAATTAGCGATGCAAGAAGTTAGGTGGGATGGTCATGATAGCATCCGCAGAAAAGTGGATTCCCGAACCTAGCGAGATCAAGATCAAAATGTCAGTAGAAAAATTAAAAAATTTCAAATCACCAGGAATAGACAATATTCCAGCCGAATTAATTAAAACAGGAGGAACGGCACTAATCAAGGAACTACATAAATTGATAAGTTCTATATGGAGAAAGGAGAAGGCCCCAAGGGGATGGAAAGCCTAAATAATAGTTCCGATTTGCAAAAAGGCGATAAACCAGACTGTAATAATTACCGCAGAATCTCGTTACTTCCAACCTCGTTCAAAGTATTAAGTAACATTCTCTTAATACGCCTAAATGGATACGTAGATGAAATAATTGGAGATCACCAATGTGGATTTAGAAGAAATAGATCCACGTTGAACCAGATTTTCGCCTTGGGACAAATTTTGGAGAAGAAATGGGAATGCAATGGGACGGTTCATCAGCTATTCATTGATTTTATGAAAGCATATGATTCTATCAAAAGGGAAAAGTTATACAGTATCCTGATACGATTTGGAATTCCGAAAAGAATTGGTTCAACTACTGAAGATGTGTCTCAGTGACCACTACTGTTTAACTTTGCGCTAGATTATAAGATATTAAAAATTAAAGGGGACAAAAGGAACTATCATTGAATGGTTTGAATCAATTGTTCGTATACGCGGATGATGTAGATTTAATAGGAGACGATATAGATGCACTATAAAGCAACACCGATGTCTTAGTAGAATCGTGCGATGAGATAGGTCTACAGGTAAAATAGATAAAACAACATACATGATAACAAACTGAAACACAGAGAATGAAGGAAATGAAAACATAAGAATTATGGATGAGGTCATAGAGAAAGTAAACACATTTAAATACTTGGGAGCATATGTAACAAGCAAAAATGAGTTCACGGAAGAAATAAAAAGTCGCTTAATATTGGGGAACGCATGTTTCTATTCAGTTCAAATACTTCTAACATCGCGATTAATATCGAGGAAATTGAAATTGAAAATATGCAGAACGGTTATTCTGCCGGTAATACTTTACGGTTGCGAAAGTTGGAGTACGATCCTAGCAGATGACCAAAAATTACGAGTGATTGAAAATAAGGTTTTGAGAAAGATATAGGGGTCAAAACGTGACGAGGTGACTGTAGAGTGGAGGAGACTGCATAATGAAGAACTCAACGGACTGTACGATTCACCAGAGGTTGTAAAAATAATGAAATCGCGACGACTAAGATGGACAGACAATGTAGCTCGGATGGGGGAAAAACGAAGATTATATTCTATTCTGGTTGGAAGACTGGATGGAAGGATACCATTGGAAAGACCGAGACGTCGTTGGGAGGACAATATTAGAATAGATCTTCGAGAAGTATGTGTTCGTGATAAAACCTGGTTTGATTGCCCAGGATAGAATCGAATGGCGAATGTCTGTTACTGCGGCTATGAACTTGAGAGTTCCATAAGTCATAGAGTTAGTGGTTTCTCCACCAATGCTTATGATATTTCAATGAAGGTGTCTAATAAATAAGTCATTCTCTGATTCCAATAGCGTATGTTTAATGGTAGTTCTAATGATATATCATCTAGAATGCTCATTAGCGTTCCTTGATCAAGGGTGGAGTTTCGTTTCAAATTAGATTTAAGGAACGATGAAGGCTGAGGGAAGCTCCTTGGACCTGACTGTCTTTTAAATTCAATTCGCCTTTTTGAAGCCGAAGTACAGAGTTATTGCGGTTTCTACGCAGTGTATGATGTCGCCATAAAAAGTATCTCGTAAATTTATTAATGTAGACAAGTGCCTTTTCAGATAGAGGGAAAAGTTTTATGTAATAAGTCAATTTACTCATGATATAGGAATTGATGAATCTATTACTGGAAAATATGAAATCAAAATAATTTTTCTATTTGTCAAATCGTTAACCATAATGCCGATAAGGCGCTGTTCATTGTATTTCATGATATCAGAAATGATGGAATAAAAGTCTATACCTAAGATAGAAAGTTTTTGCACTCTCGTTCCTGCACCTATGCACATGTTTTCATGTTTCCTTTTTTTGTTTGTTTTTAAATGCATCCCGGACACTTTTCCATAGTCAGTAATGATCTGGGTTATGTTATTCACTTCCTTGTTAGATTGGACCGCACATCCAATATCATCAATATAGTTAATGATTTTGAAGGAATATCCGTTACATGCTAATCCCTGTAAATTATTTTCCACTTGAATTATGACAGAGGTAATGAATAAACAAAAAAAGCATTCTTGAGACGGGATTCCCTTGCTCTAATCCGTTGGTCATGTATATTTATTAAAGCTTTCGTTTATTAACATTAATAGATAGTCACCGGTTTTGTTGCAAACATCTCAATCATTGTAAGACTTCATTAGGAAATTTGTATTTCTTGAGAATGCTACTTAAAAACTTTAAGTTTAAAGAATCACAAGCCTGCTGTAAGCTAAGAATAACACGAGATATGGCTTATAATTTGCAGTCGCCCTGTGTATATACTCACGAATATTCGCAGTCATATATGCGGCATCAGGAGTTCCTGTTACGTCACATTGGTTGGAATTTTGGTATGTGAGATAAGGCTAAACGATTTGCAATCACTTTGTGAAATATTTTATAATCTCTTTCAATAGTGATAATAATTGGTATTTTTAGAGCACCAGCAGAAACGATTTGGCGATAAGAACACTTCCTAATTCGAAAAACGCTGGAGGATATTTTAAATTGTTCCAAATATAATTAAAAATGTCGGTTAGAATAGGCTTTAATTCCAGGTGAAACGTTACATACCAGATCAATACTATGGCGTATTAGCCTGGGGACGTATTCAAGCGTAACTGATTAATCGCGATATTTACTTCGGTCTCTAATATTGGCGCCTCAATTTTTTTAATAATATGAACTGGGAAGATCGGTAAAATAATTTTGTTATATTACCCTACTGATATTTGTATCTGTGGATTAAATAATTCGTTGTATTGATTGAAAATGGCCGGACATATTTCTTTACCTAGATGGATTTTGCCGGTTTAGTCAATATGATCATTGATTATCTTTCTTTTTGCATTTCATCTTTCGGAAATTACATGTAAGTTTCGGACTTTCAGTGATCCCTATGTGCGGTAACTTACTTCTACCGATTTAGCCCAAGCCCAATTTTTTTTTATGTAATTGACATAAAAATTTTGAATTTTCTTAGTTTGCAAAATAACATTTTCTCCGTGGGTTCACCGCTTATGGCATTCTTGCAATAGTTTATAATAATACGGTAATTGATTTTTGTAGGTTTGACATTTACTTTTAGAATAAAGTTTGGGATAATACACAAATGTGATGCTTAACATTGATCCACCATTGAGCTTTGTTGTATTTGAACACGTTTTGTGGTTTGGCATCGGTGATTACTCGTTTAATAGCTGCTGTGTATTCCTTATCTTCCAAAATCTGGGAATTCATTTGTCAATAACTATCACTTCGGAGGTTCACGACAGCATTATTGTCTGAGACGGTCATGAGATATATTGTTTATCTAACAAACTCTTAGATTTAGTCCATTGTAATATAAATCTGGTCAATAGAAGAGCTACCATTAGCGTATATAATGTACGTTGATATTGATTGGGGTTGCAAATTTCAAACGTGTCACTTAATTTAAACGTGTCTGTTAAGCGGATAAGTTCTAAACTGATATTCTCATGATTTCACGTATCTGCGGACACCCTGTAACATTAGCGTGTGTGCACCAAATTATTAGATATGGGTGCCATCTCTGCACTTCCACCGCTATTTCTTTGCAAAATAATTTATTTCTTTCCACAAGTTAATTGTTTTCCGAGGGTAGGTACGTGTTAATAATTGAAGAATTTTGAATTTTGCCTGCTATCATACGACCAGACGGATGTAAATATAAGTCTGTGAGTGATAAGTCACCCCTAAAAGTTATTGCTACTGCTTTTTGATTTAAAAATGTGTGTGGTATACGTTAAACAGTTTGGAAAAGAGAAACACTCGTCTTACCTCTTGAAAACACGCCACGTGAATGGAGTGTTGTACAAGGAAGCGATTAATGACGTCCACTTTTACTTTGGCCTGACTTCCTGCGATGTTGAAAGTCATAATATTAAGGGACGTAGCCACTAAGATGACGGCTAACCATACTACTTTCCACTGCTTCATGATTCACGTTTGTTCTATTGACTAGATTGGGTACAAAATGAGAGGGAACAGAGACACTTACCACTTGAATACGCCTGGGTACTTCTTCCCGGGGTGGGTTAAAATTCTTCTGGCACCATACCTGAATCTGAACGTCGTCCTTCAATCCTAGTTGGGTTTCTGAACGTATTATACGTCTATTTTCTGCTGTTCTGAGCATTTGATGAGGAATCAATTTGCGAGACTTTTTATTTTTTTTGACGTCTCCTTTTTGCGAACCACTACTAAATTTGCTATCACTATTCTCCACTTTACACACAACAGTTTTTCACCTAATGAATCTACTGAAGACGGATCGCTATATACACTTTTGTCACCCACTTTCTCCACAGTATTGTCAGAAAACACTGTATTGGAAATTACCACCTGGTCACCTTTAACTTCACTGCTCGCAACTAACTTGCCTATGTTGTGTGTTGACTATTTCCGTTTGATCGGTTTTCTCCACCTCCTGTAACTCGTTTTCATCTGGTTGTCGAGATCCAGGCATCCCGAAGCTGTACCGTTGCTCGTTTGTTCTGCTATGACTTTTTGTATACCTAGTAAACGTGCCTATTGTTGTCAAGGTTGAAATAGGCAAAGGGGTTACTCGTTCATATGATGCGAATAATTTGTATGGTGTATAGGGGTCTATAGTCTGTGTGTGTCTGGTTCGCTCTTCGGATACAGTTATGTTCCTCTGTATTTATCTCATTACACAAATTACATAGGTCAAAGAAAGCGCAACTTTATTGTTATCTAGCTAAACGTTATAATTCTTTCTTCGTTGTACACTTTGAACCTATGGAAGTTTGAGAAAAATAATTTCTTAATTGATAAAACTTGTATCTAGGGCTTGGAAATTTCTTTCACTTGATCGTCAGACAACTCAAGTAGTAGAGTACAGGGCATCACTTGGTTACAGTATTTTGTTCCACACTTACATAGAGTTCTTGAACAATTCCATCGTCGTCTTAAAGTAGTTTTCAATTGCACTGTTTAACTGCTGTTTCAGCTATTTCTAATGACGTAAGACGTAGAATTTTTTTTACAATTGTCAATTTTCACCGATTCTACGAATTGTCCTTGTAAACGCAATTGTTCGGCTATGATCTCATGAAAATAAACTGTATATATTTTGTTAGAAATGCTTCTTTGTAAACTAATGGACTATGTGGTATTTCATCATATCTGGGCATTCATACGGGCTAAAACACTTTAATTGCACTCAATTCATCACTACTACTATCGCGCACACAAACGCAGGCGGAGCTAATGATGAATCCATCGTGCCTCCAAACGAGCGAACTTGACCACTTAGCTACAGTGGCTCGGTGTTGTGGTAACAAGTCACATAAATATTAAATTAAATCAAAGGGAAGTCTGTCAATCTGTGTTTTCAATATTGCTTGCGTATTCATAAAGATGCATGCAAATTCTGATACATACGAATATAAATAGAGCACTACATGTTTAATAAATTAACTTTAAATGTCAAACATTCAAATACCAACAAAAGTGTGTTAAATTGCCGAATGAAACTTTTATTACAATCAGGGTAGTAACCAGCCTAAAATATTCAGATGGCTTAACTCAAGTTTAAGGGGCAAAGGATATTCTCTCTCTCTCCCTCTCTCTCTCTCTACATATATATATATATATATATATATATATATATATATATATATATATATATATATATATATATGTGTGTGTGTGTGTGTGTGTGTGTGTGTGTGTGTGTGTGTGTGTGTGTGTGAGAGAGAGAGAGAGAGATAGGGAGAGAGAGATCGAGAATCATGCATTACTTACATATACGGAACATTGTAACAGAAGCATATATACAGAAATGTGGCTAGTTTCCGCCGATCAGATATGATTACTGAAAAAATGATAAAGCCATAGGGGAGTTGTAGTATGAAGTGACTATTACTTTTGGAATCTCACAAATATTTCTTCATTTCGACAATTAAGGAGAACTTACGATTTGCTAAGGGAGCTCAGCCCCCTGCCCTCTCTAGTTACTGGCATGATTACAAATCAAATGACATGCTTGAGATCATTTTCATCGCATCGCGCAAGAGGCACACGCATTACATGAAAAATATTCCAACGTCAGGACCAACATTTAACCAAAACATATCTTTTTAAATTAAATGTATGTAACTGGAATCGGTTCTTAGATTGTTTGAAATTTCCATTCTTCGAATGCTTTGACGAAGTTTAGTGCAAATCCGTATACAATAATACCGTCCCGGCAGTATTCATTATCACCGTTTTCCAAAACGACAGTGGAAAAATCCAAATTTCCATTGATTAAAGGCATAGAGGGAGAGAGGAACATCATTGAATAAGCTTCATGGGAAAACATGTTACGATTGTTTTAATCATTAACTATCGTAATCTTAGTCTTATTATGTGCAAATCATGCATTAAGCGTTATCAGAGGTATATCGTGTTCGTTACAATCAGTTCCAGATCTTGGATAACATTCCACGCACTACTGTTACTTTTAATTAACTGAGTATTGTTCATTAATTAACTTTATGATTTCTGTTTTCAAATTATTATTAGTTATTTAACTGATTAGGTAACAAAATTAGAATACACTGTAAAGACAGTACCCACTATTGAAGGGTAGAAAACGGGCGTTTTGTACTCATTAATTTAACACGTACCTAAGCTAACACGTGGCTTTGATTTACTGGGTACAAATATATTTCATAGGAACAAAACCTTCTAATTTTAACGTCCCGGTCGCGCCAGTAATCCATACTGTCGAAAGAAAGAAACACAAAATACATGACCGCACCAAACCTATACTAACCTATGATCGCCTACGAAAAATGCCTGAAAACAATTATTAATAACAAATATGAACAGATAGAAATGTATTGTGAAAGAAAAACAAACCAAAACAGTTACCTCTCCGATATTCGAACACATGTTCTTTTACTCAAAAAGCCGACGTCTTGACCACTCAGTCAGGTTCGAAACTTGAAAACAGTGGCTGCTTAGTAGTATTTCCATCTCACGTGTGTTCCACAACACGTGCTCAGATGTCATTAGTGTGTGTAGTATTGCTGTTCAACATATTTTTCTGAAAATTGATAGTTTCCATGTCAAGACTTTGCTTTATATAATGAAGAGAAAATAAAATAATTGCTGAGCAAAGCAATACGTTGCAATTAAAAACGAAATACTTTTACCACTTTCACAAACTAATTAACGACTTGGCTTCATCAGACACAAGACAGTCGACACTGGTCGCATTCAAAGTACTGAGCACTCACTGAGCCCTCAGCCGCTCTCGCGTTGAATGAAGCCACGCTCTGATGGTCAATGGTTTCATGGGTTCCTTTTCCCTTCTGTTAATATAATGGGTACACTCTTGGGTACGACTTAACTGTGCCCATAATACCTTTACGTTTTTAAAAGTACCTTCTGATGTACCTATTAATTTATGGGTACATGCCATGGATACGTTGTGTACCTATAATTCTTGTCGGTTAATTCAATTGAATTCTGGGTACAAAATGCCTGTTTTGTACCCACAATGTTTGAGAGGCAGTGACGAACCCAGGAATGGGTTTCGGGGGCGGTTCATTGCCTCCCAGTTCTTGGGACATAACAGATTAATAGTAGCAAAAACGATAGTAAAATATGAATCCCCGTGCCCATCACTGCTTTTGAAAAATAGAGTCTACAGATATGATTAATATGCACTGTTTTTGCAGTGTAGTTTCTGCCTTTATTTTTTAATTCTGCCTGTTGAAATAATAGTAATAATGTTGAATGGATTAGTTTTCTTAATTGAAAAGTCAGATGCCAAAACAAGTTCACCCCAAAAATGTACTGTACTTTGTAGGAAATAATAAACAGTGCTGTAGGAATACAATATGTGGGTATGCCAAATATGTAACCTCCTGGAACTGTGTAGAAGACCTCTTATGCAAAGTCAGTAGCGGCGTAAGGCAAAATGTGGCCCGGGGTAAGTGAATTTGATTGAGGCCCTTTCGCGAACATAATCGTGTCCCCAGACAGCCACTTATTGTTGTAATAACCTACTTCACCTTTATAATGAGGCCCGCGAGAAACGGGGTTCGCGAAGGACTTACTAGCCAAGACGGGGAACTTCTCGTTTGCTCGCTATAACATAATATACCATGATAATGAATATTGAGATTGTAGAGAGTCATGCTTTTTAATCATATGATTACAGTCAAGCACAAAAGTATGAGTCCTCAGACGGCATACATACTGCGTCGCCGACCACCATCGAAGTGCTCTACTAATTTACTTTAACAAGCGATTATTCACTGATGTTGGTGACCGGCGTACAGTGGGAAGAAAACCCACAAAACACGCCGAAATTAATACCGTCTGAACTCTGAGGAAATGTACGTTTTATCATGGTCATGGGCATATTTGTTTCACATTCAAGTAATATACGAAATATAATATGTTTTATGTTGACAAAAGGGCTAAGAAATAACACCTGTTTAACGAGTTGCTTATATCACAGAAGATTTCTTCATAAGTTCGGATTTCGTGAGGTAAATTAATTTGGTTAATGAGGTATTCCCAGGTTCAAGTGTTTATTCTAGATGTTATCCCGGGAACTCGTGGGGGACTCACGAAATTTATAAAAAATCCATATTGATCTAACGTGCTAAAAATATAAAACAACAATAGTTCTTAGTGTATCTTAAAAATATTTTGTACTTTCTTAGTTACCCACAAAATAATATGAACAATATGTAGTATTATATACGTATGAATAACAAGTGTTAACAGCAATTCTTTCGGGAGGGCGGTTGGAAACCCACTGGAGACAAAGTTACCCCGAAAGCATACCTGGAAGAAACAGTGAAAATAAATGTTTATTATGTCAAGACTAGCTTGCTTGTTATTGAAACAAATGTAATTTCTAAACATAATTATTACCGCTATTAATAAAACTCATGAAACGTACCTCAAAGCACGCAGTGATTCCGCCAGACTCCTCCTGTGGGAGGTGTCACCCCAAATTCTCTAAAACACCCCCAACCTTAAAATCTTTACGCTAAAAAATCAATGGAAACCGGGTAAAAGCTACTTACACCCTCCAAATTTTGACTTACACCCCCAAACTGAAAATCTTGGTGGAAACTCTGAAAGCACGCAAGAAAACATAACTAGAAATGTAGAATTAGTAAACTATAGATATGTGAAAACATAGAGACTAGTAACTATTATTCCAGGTCTCCATTTCTAAAAGGATGTTTTTTTTATGGGAAATTGATCTAAAGATTTGTTATACACGCCAAACTTTTAGACGCTAGGGAAAATCTGCAGGAATGAATATCTTAGAAATAGTTGGAGAAGGTACTTGTTTACCAATATTTTACTTTTGAAATTATATGCAGCTCTTACTGTTATTTATGTTTCTATCCTTTACTTTCTTACGAAATATAAATGAATTTGAAGACTTTTGGAATCTCAAAATCGTGTATTTGAGAGTGATAAAACGAACTCAACAATACCAATATCTCATATTTTTTTCAGAAGGATCCGTTTGGAAATGGATGCCTGACTTATACCTTCTGTAGTAATATTTTAGGTATGTTGTGCGCGTACGACTAGGAAAGCACATCTTATGTACGTTTTTTTAAACATATCAGACAAGTTACACAGTAGATCGTAGAAAATAATTCCAATTTGTACGCAAGACCTCAGAGCATATCAGGAGTCCAATCATCACTTATGAAAATGTAATATCTCTTTTTGGAAGTAACAACGCGTGTAAGAAATGATATGAACTTTTGCACTTAGTTTTTCGGTGAACATATTTTACAAAAACGTTATACAGCTCTCAACTGCATTAAAGATATTACTGCACTATAGCCGAGCAAGAAAACGTACCATATTTTACACAATAAATTATTTGCCTTACTGGGAGTTGCAGACAGAAAGTGTACTACATAACTGCAATCCAAAAATTTTTGGAATATGTGGAAATTTGTGCGCACATGCACTAATGATTATGCGTTTTAGGACCACACACGAAGTATTTTAGTATCTATTGGACATTTAACTACAACATAATGTGATTTTCGAGTTTACTTTCAAAATTTGAATTTTGGGATTTTGTCCCAGTTTTTTACAATTTCGTCCCACTGAGCAGCGGCGGCCCCTAAATACTTGGGGCCCAGGGTGGTGGCCCCACTCGCCCCTCTCTTGCGCCGCTACTGTGCAAAGTGACGATTACTGTTTAAAAGAGAGCCTGACAAACTATAGTAAAACATGAAAACCACACTTTCTGCAACAATGGACTGAACGTGTTCGGGTATCTGACTCTTTAATAGTAAAAAATATTTCTCACATCATATATCATATAAGTGTTCATATTCACAATTATATTCCTGAACATCAAAACAAAGTATATGCAATCCTTCAATATCGAGAAAGGTCTTTCGAATGCATTTAACCTTCCAATTATAGTTCCTAATCCAATGTCAGGACCTACATGAACTTCTGTGAGGGTTAGGGTGGTTCGAAAAAATTCGATTACTTATTATTGAGTCGCTATAGTGCGGAAAATTGGCCACTAGTACTGAAAAGAAAGATAAAAAATATTTTTTAACTTGGGTAACGTCTTCCGATCGAACATACCCTCTTAATATTCAGGGAAAAGGATGAATTTTAAGGTGTTTTTTTTCGTAATATTTTAAAAATTAACTGCAGTAATATTTCAGTCGTGCTATAGTGCGAAAAAGTTGAAAATGGTACTGACAAAAAAGGAAACAAGTAGTGAAAGTCAGACTACAACTTCCGATCGCGCATCTGCCTTAAAATTCACAAAAAAAAGTATTTTGTTACTATTTTGTAAATTCTAAAATAATAGCTATTTGATATTTGAAGTCTTATGTTTTCCCTGTATAACATATGCCTTGATGTCATTTTATCAAGAGAAACTTTTATGATAATTTAATCTGAGTCTACCCTGAACCCCAGTTTTCTGAAATGCAAATATAAAAACATTTACTCTGCTGCAAGGCACCAGTTGAAAGATTCAGCAATAGACTAGGTTAGCCCACAATTTTCATTTTCTAGGAAGAAGAGAAAGTGTTAATTGACCTATAGTGAATGTTAACATCAACCGTCTTCATATTTTGCCTTATCCCGCAATCCACTCTCAAGCCACACCAACCAGTGGTTCGGACAAAAGTCGGTAGATGGCAATAGTATACTATTGCGTAAAACGTTTAATTTTGACCAATGCTACAGTCTCCACCCATAAGACCTGTAGGAACGGCGGGTCTGACGGCTGTTCTCTTCTGCTTAGAAGATTATGTTTAAAACTAATTAAAAAATCGTTGATATACATTTGGAAATCTATCGGTTTGTGTGCAGTGTCGCTTTTTTCTCCTTGTCGGGTGCTGAAGGAAGAATGTTTCTGGTTTTGTGCACGAATGCTGTTTTCTAATCTAAAATTCGTGCTTCAAAACTAATGAGATAATCACGGGTAAACATTTTGAGAAAACTATGGTTTGTTTGCAGTGTTGCCATCTCTCAAATCACATTGTTTACTGGTCAGATGCTGTCGATTTGTTTTTTCATGTTTTGTGCTTGGCCGCTCTCTTCTCATCTAAAGTTTATGGTTCGAAACTAATGAGAAAATTCTGAGCAAACATTTGGAAAAGCGGCACTTTATTTGCACTGTTGCCATCTCTCGTTTTTGTGATATCGCTCGCTGCCGGAAGAATTTTCTTTGTTTTGTGCATGACTTCTTGGAAGTAGCGCAATTTCTCTGTGAACTATTATTCTGTTGTCAAATATCTTCCAAACAACCGCTTACTAGGCTGAGCGGTTACGAAGTATGTGATACTGGGATAGAATTATGGATGAAAATTATTCTTTGTGCTCATTATGTTCGTTTTTAATGGGTGTGCTCAACACAATTTCAGTCGTACCAAACGAAAACATGCCAGTTTTTGAATTTAACTTGGTATTAAAGTCTGAAAAATAAATTAAACAAGTCTGACATTTAAAGTAATATTTAAACGGGTTAACAAGTTAAAAATAATACTGTAGTAGCCTCTACATTATCTTAAATTTATAACACAAGTGAAATCATAAAGACATAAAGTACTGTTGTACTTTTATATGTAACATTTAAGGGAATTATGGAAATAAAGATGTAAGAGTGTGTGACAAGCATAGTGACACTTACAGATGCTACCCAAAGAAATAACACCTATTAATGTGTCCTGCATAAAGAATACTAACGTACTCGCAAAGAAGAAAGTAATGTTACAGTTTATGACGTGGACACTTCTGTAATACTTACATCAACTTACAAAATCTACACATTGGTGGAAAAATTGGCAGTGAACATTTAGTTTGAACATGTAGACGTTGAAGGTTTCTTATTTTCACATGAAGACTCACACTTGCATTATGATACAGAGGATGTTATTGATTTCTGGTATTGATACCGTCTTGTATTGCACTCTTTACAACCAACCACATGCCATTGTGAATTCGTGAGGTATGATATTTAGGTTTTTATCGGGTAAGATTTCCTTTTCATATACAGAATTCCATCCAACATTTTCCAGATTCAATTTTACATATGACCATATGGCAGATGCGCACGCGTATACTTGATAAAAAGAACGCTTGATATGGCCACGCAATGCAGATGAAGTAGATTGTAGTGTCAGCAGATTAACAGTCTTGCTGATTTGATAAATGTGGATACGCATTTTATAACGGTATTTGCACACTGTGCCTGGTTGCATTACTTGGACCAATTACTCCTCAACAAACTGATAATCCTCGGCTGTTGGTGGTATACGGGAACCAAAAAGTCGCAAACATCTTTCAGGATGCGCCCTCAGAGCAGCCGCTTTTGTTCTCACCATACTAGTCGCAACACAACCTGTCAGTATGTGTGTTGCAAGGATGACATCACATAATTAGCCACGTGAAGTTGCCAGGGTATGGATGGGAATAATATCCGTTTCTTACTTACGCAACCACAACTCGGACAAGCCATACTCTCGGAATATTCGATGCAAATGAAGCAGAAGAACAAGGACATCTGTATCGTTTCATAATACCATAATGAGTTGTATACCAGTTTTAATATGTGCAGTGTATGTGGGATTATACGTAAATCTGCCTTTTGGATGGGTTTCGTCAAGTCCTCGATTGAAGTCTGTATGTAGTGAGGTAATTCTTGGAAGTACTAACGCTGGCACTAACTAGGCGGTCCTCGGTGTTTGAGCCACTGAGTACTACATTATAATTTGAATGTGAGGTATGAAGTTTAAGGTATTCCCTTAGTGCATTCTGTAGAATTACTTTATTATCTGATGATGCCCAAAACAATAACATTTGCACTGGCAGTTTAGTGACTGGGTTTAGCGCAATAAGTGGTAGCGGATCTACAGACGCTCTTCTTTCCCTCTTCGCATTTTCTATGGAATGAGCAACGCAGCTATCAACTATATAATCTTCACGTTCATTTGGGCCGACATTTCTGACGTGGATTATGAGAGCTGCAAATATGTCTGAAAATGTCTGAAGATATGATGTTTGGGTTTGTCGTATCTCACACATAACATCTATAACAGCAGCAGTGGACGTATATGACGAATTCACTTGAAATGTCTCAATCTCCAGAAGTATCTTTCGTCATTTCACCGTGAGAGAAGATTTCACAGGCTTAGTAGTCACACCGTAACCAATGTTGAGAGTAGTATGAATTGTCAAATCATATGTAAAAATATCGCCTATTGCCAGCCCTCTCTCTTTGGTAGTGGATATAGATCTTTCTAGACGAGTCACCTCCTTAACAACGTTCTTTGGTTGCTTAGCTACATTGTAGGCACTACCCGAGTTGTCGAAAATGTTGGAAGCTTCTGCTTATATCACAGCTGAGAGTGACTTGTTTTTATTGATGAACCATTCTTCCCTAAACTAACTACTTTGCACTTGCATCAGAGACGTAATTAAGTAGCCTCTGTGTGCACCCCTTTGGTTAGCGTTCATTAATCAAGTTTTCTGAAGCATTGTTTCTGCACTATTAACGTATGGATTTTCTCTGCTAATAATAAAGTGGTATATACGTTCAACATTTTCCCAAATTTACGTTGCGTGGGATCCGTGTAAGACGTGATGTACTTGAAGCTCATAATTTTGATTCGTTACACCTAGCATTTCCTTGAACTTATTTGTATTAGCGAGAACTTCATGATAAACAATTTTCAATTCAGCAACGTAATCCTTTTGCCTTGTTTGTCCGACTATGCCTCCTGGAGACTTCTGGTATATGTTTATTGTTTGCTCAAGTGCCATGTCTGCACCAACATCATTGAATTTGCCCTTTGAGCGTCTAATGGCAAAGTGACCCTCAAGGAGATTTTCGTGGGTTAGAGGATGTTTATTCTCCAAATCCCGCATCTGCTCTAAGTAAAATTAGGCCAAAAATCAAGGAAATTGGTAGTAAACTTTGAACTGTCCACAGATGAAGTGCTCAGTTCCCTTCTCTGTCTGCGCGGAGCAGACACTTCAGTAAGAAGTACTGGAAACTTCAAAGTAGAGACAAAAGAGGTCCAAGGTTCGATCCTTTTGTACACCAGAATCTAGAACATATTTCTCGTTTATAATATTTTTGTAACAGTGTTTACGGTGACACAAATAGGATGCTATTAACTGACAAAGTTTTTCTGAGAAGTTGAATGTTACAAGCTTGGTAAGTAGGATGTCATTATTGAAATCAAAAGCTTTCGAAAGGTCTGTGTAAATTACGTCTACTTGACCTCTGTTATCAATTTGTCTAGCTAATAAATGTGTGAATTCAACAAGGTTAGTTACAGTCGATTTATTTGGCTAGAATCCATGTTGGAAGCCCGAGATAATTGAGCTAACGTGTGAATATACACGTTCATGTACAATAATATCAAATACTTTGGCTGACGCAAATATTATGGCGATTAGGCAATAATTTTTTATATCATTGCTCGTGCCACCACTTTTGGGAATGGGACAGATATCAGCAAGTTTCCATTTGGCATAGAATTCACAGGTTGGTTGCGATTTATTGAAAATCGCTTGCAGTGGATATTTAAGTATTTCAGAACAACGTTTGATAATATAGGATGGGACTTTGTTAGCCCAGAAAAAATGTCTGAGGTTTCAGTTTTTAATAGTTTTTTCTACGTCCTTCAGTTCAATTTGTTCGAGAAATATCTAAACTCTTATTACTATTGTGTTCAGTTAAAGTATCAAGGTTATATTTTGACATATTGTAGCCTACTTGAAAATGTTTGATGAATGCATTCGCAATAGCTGTTTCTTCACTTAATTGCTGTCCCTCGTAATGTAGCACATTGCATTATGACTTCCGTCTTTCTTTTTTTATGAATGATAGAAAGCTTTTGGGATCAGTTAAAATGTTAGTCTCACAAATACTCAAATAAGTTCTACACTGTAAATAATTCTCATTTAGAAAGAGTACGTAATTCTTTAAATTTATTATAGTAACACTGGATGGATAAGTGCAGATGTTCATGATATGAGGTCGAAACTGAACCATGACTTCAGAAGTGAAACGAGATCAGAATCCTCCGGGCCTCCAGGAGATTTGAGTGGAGACTTACATGATCGTTCGTCGGAGACTGTGCCTGGCGGAAGGAAGAGCCATGTTCTCCAGAACCATTAGATAAGTTATGCTTTTGTGCAAGAAAAGTATGAATAAGTTATCATTTTCTTCAAGGAGACTAGATGCTGCAACGTGTCACCATCAATAGCTGAGCAGGGTGGCCCTTTCCTTGGATCGTCCGCAATACTTGTGCGTTCGTACTTGAACTGTCTTTACCACTGCTGTAAGATGAGCATTGATCCCTATAGATAGCTTTCATTTCATTAAAAATATGTCCGTTTTACCATGTAGATATGAGTTTGATCACACTTTGCTATTCTAATTAAAATGCGATATCACTCTCCGTCTTTGTATCAAACAGACTTGCAAATCAATTACATATATGATTGCGTTCTATATACACGTACAATACTGTAAGGAAAGTTTTGAAGATCTAACTGAAAACCTTCATAGTTAAAGGCAAAAACATATTGATATGCCGTCGTATTGAAGAGCGAGAAACTGTACTTTATACTTTCAATTGTGTCAATTACTCCAGCATTAAAACACAACACGACACACTACGTCGAAGTTTGAATTAATACATTTTATTTTAAATTAGTATTTCAGAATAAAATATCGATGCCAGTAATGCTACAAACAGTCACTGCACAAGATGAAAATAATGGGGATATCTGTGAGATATCATCGATCCGTGAAGGATCAATGAAAACACCCAGGATAGACAATTTTGGTAAAACTTACAGGAACTGGTGATGAAAGTTGCATGGATCTTTTCCAATAAAAACCATTATAAATTGTGAGGAACTTTACTTTCCGAATTTTTTTAACTGGCCAGCTAGCAGATATATGATATTATTCCTTAATGCATATGATACTCAAAGTTTCACTAGAATATTGTACACTTACTTCGTGTTTTAGAGAGGTAAAGTTCTATTTGAGGCATGGAGAACTTAGGTACGGACCATGAATTTGGTGTCAGTCGGTCAATATCGGTATTTCGTCGTCGCATTTTACATAAAATGAATTTATTTAACTATAGGAATTCGATTTTCATTATCGAATATTTAAAAACATGTATTTTATATAAAAAATAATTGTCAACAATGGCTTGAAAACATACATAATGTACAACATTACGGAGACATTGTTAAGAAAACTTAAACGACGATTGTTTGTTTCTTACGTAATAATAGCAAGAGTGATCACAGACATGGTTATCTCTTTGAAAAGTGGTTTACCAAACCAATCTGTTTCGTAAAAGTCCGCGTTGACATTTCTTATAGCTTCGTGTGCATGATATGATCATCAGAAGTCGAATGATTCCACAGAATGCACACACGTCTCTCGCGCTCTCAGTTAATATAGTGCAAGCCAACTACAGTGCTGTAGCTTGGCAAGAGCGTGCGGAGAATACTAATGTGGTGCAGAACCGTTGTTATACGGCCCGGTTGGACACTAGCTGTCGAGACCCACAATGAGGTCTCCACTACCGGATCCTTCAGCCCCGGGTGGCCTCTGATTGTGTCGAGACTCAGCATCGTCTCCACCACCTGATCTGTGACGCAATACCCGACTAAGATGAAGTGTCCAGAGGTTCCAGCTCAACTTCCTTAACAAGACATTCCCGACTACGACATACCCGGACTTACGTGACTCTGGCTGGAACTTTGGATCTCCTGGATGTGACGCAAACCTGGATTTGGATTCATCAGCCCGGAAATGACATCGCCACCTGAGTATTCTGACATTACCTGAATTGAATTTCCCGATTTCGACTAAAAAAGATTTGACTACCCAAACCAGGTGGGGTTGTAATCAAGTAATCGGCCCGCAGAGCCACATAAATGGACTTCTGGCCAATTTTGGCCACTTTCATCCTTCGATTTAGTTTCGTAATGTTGGAATATATAGTCTTTTATAATTTGATTAATGAATCGGGTCTAAAACGAACGCAACAGCACCCACCACAACAAGCACCAAGATCATCCACCAGGCTTCCTTTATATCTTCTTTATTTGATCATCAATAATTCTCATCAATTCTTGGGGAAACCATTGATCAGGAGATGTTCAATTATTGAGCGTATAATATATATTTTTGATAAATTGCACATGATTGGTAAATGATTAATTAGAGTTAAGTAAATTAATTTAGATTTGAAGACTACCTAACTTTATGCACATTGAGTACTGTTGTAAGAGTTGTTAAAGGAAGGGTATTGTTTGGTTTATAAGTAATTATTTAGTTTATCTTCTTATTAAACACTTGTGGTACACTTCATCCCCTTTTTAGTAGGCAGCCCATCACACTCCGTATTGTTTTAAGTGTTCAATATTTATTAGAATTCTTTCTTCCCTGTGAAATTTCTATTTTTAGCTTGATTCTTGAGTTATAATCTTCTATGTGATATTGTTCGAGCAATCAGGATCCTTATTCATTCTCTTGAATTTTTGGAATGGTTCTATTCCTATATAAATGTGTTAAATATGAAATTAGAATAAAAAGAACTCTGATTTGACCTCATTGGACGAAGACAGCGGAACACCGATCGAAGACAACGAATCATTTTTCTGAGACAGCGGAACAGGATGATCAAAATTTAAAAGTCATATACCAAAAGTTAGTAGTGCTTTAAATTTGGAAATCTCGTTAAAATATCTTATTTTCAAGAGTCGATTCCTACCTGAAACCTAGTTTACCAGCATTGGAACTGCTTCTGGAACTGATTTTTTTTTTTTATGTTGATGGACTTGCGACACTAAACTAGCCTTTGGTCTCTTCGTCGCCTACAGTCGGCTCCCGGAGGATAGTGAAAACATGTCACCGACAACTTGACAGTGATCAAGGTCCTATTAAGATGTCCAGAAATCAATCTACACCAAAATTACCACCAAGAAGAAAAATTCCATGGATTTCAATTTTGATCAATTGTTCTATGCTTCATTGTGGACAAAATTTTTAAATTTTGATTTTTTATTTCTCAACAATAATATAGTGGTACTAATTATTTAAGTTGTTTCTAAGCGATAACTTTTAGAAAATATTCTTAATAGGTTTTAAGTTGTTAATTTTAAAACAACATAAAAAGTGTTTTATTTTCAGATTTGTTTTTACTTGGTTGTGCTAAAACAGTTAACAAGTGATAAACTCTTAAATGAATTTGAAATTTCAAATTTTCATTTAAAGAAAACGTTTTAATGACATGACAAAACAGACCTAATGTTTACTCATTTCAAGAATATTTAAGACCGTCTACTTTCGTTTGTTTTCTTTTCGGTTCTCTAGGTCAAAAAATGCAATTGTTTTCAATTGTCTTGATCTGTGTTTTGTTTCTATCATATTACACTATACTTGACGGCAAAGCTGACTTTTCATACGGAGCTCCTAGTTAAGTATGACAACTGATTAAAATTCGAGGGCAGAAACAATGGTATTGCTGAGCACACATCGCAGTATATTAGTTTCTACAGAGAAAGAGGAAAACAACCTTTAGTAGAACTGGAATGGATAAGCAATTCAATATTGCACTTCTCGACAATCTGAATAAATTGTTATTGTCGGTACGGAGCATTCTATACTAATAAATTTGTTTCTCCTATTGGGATTACGTTAGGAATAACGCAATTAAATCTTAACTACTTTCGCACATATCCGGAAGTAAGTGATTTCTCTCGTTTCAGTATGTATTATAATAATTCCGCTTGTTCTTATCCAGTGCGTTTTAAAAGCTACATAGTGTTGGAATTATGAATGGATTCAAAGCGGAAGAGAGCTAGTCCATGTCCATAGTCTAGTATTATGCCGATAGTCACCTTTGAAACTAGAGAAAACTTTATTCAGAATGGCCCGAAGGAGAACTCGAACCTCCGTGTCTCCCCAGTACGGATTCAAATTCTGCAACTGTAACCATTATACTACTGGCACTTGGTCATTTAGAACAGACACCAAATTACTGTTCTGGTATATTCATGGATAACTTTGTGATTTTCAGAAAAATATGCTCAAAAAGTATTCGCGCCGTTGTGCAGTGTCCTGCTTGTAGTCACTAAACATATATCAGTTCTGTTCAAGTCTTGAGGGGCACTACTAAATTTCTGTGATTTGATAAAGAGCTCTTCGATCCCCCAAAGTGAATTTATGAAATGCGTAGCTTGAAACACACTGCATTTCGCTGTTATTGCTTACACCTTCCAAACACCAAATCTCAGGAATTTTTATGTGGAATTTCAACAGTAATAAAATCTGATACAAGATGATGTGCTCTGACAATACGAGCACATTGACACTGATGTATAACGATGGGATATGTTTTCTTCAACTTCGCTTTTCAATGAATACTATGCTTAAATGTGTTTCTCTTCCGGGTTTCCAACAAAACTAAAAACTGGTTGTGAATTTTGGACTGGTTTTGTCTATCTATAAAATACACTTATCCAGAGAAGTTGGTGTACTGATAACTTGGAATAAGAGTAATCGTCAGGCAGTGCAACATTTAGACCCTATCCCGTGTCAGTACAGCGATAGACTTGTTTTGACTCGTAAAACGAGGAGCCGCGGCTTGTGGCAGTATCGTGTAAACCAGCGATCGTAGAGGCAATACAAAGAAGTGGGTGTAATTATGTAGTGCTTGGAATGTTTTCCAACACAATTAACAGTGGAACCGTTTCCTAACATGAAGAATCATCTTTCAAAGGCTCTAGAATTCATTTCAAGTAATATCTAATATGATTGTAGTTACGAACAGGGGAGAAAATATTTGTTTTATTACTAAATTTGTTGCTAATTAGTTTTGATTAATAAGTACGATGGTTTCCAAACTCACACGCTTCAGTGTAATTTACGAAATAACGGCATCTTAAACATTCTGGGTTAAAGATCGGAGCGAAACAAGTTAGAGCTGCGATGTCCCTTGATAGCATTTTAACCAAGCAACCATTATCTTTTATAAAAAAGGCTGGCAACACTGACAATTGCAGTGCTTAGATACGGAAAAATTTGAAAACTCACAGTAATTGTCTACTGTCTCAAATAATGTTATGCCAAATTAGGCGCAGCTGGGTCAAATTGAATTGAAGCAATTTAAACAGTTATTTTTAAAAATGTACTGGCAAAACTGAAACTGCACTATCAAGACTGTTCTGGTGACTCTGAGTTATTCTTGCTAAGACTTTCAGGCGACTTCCCATGCATATGTCTACACTATCGGATCTTTTTGCCATGGGCTGGCAACACTGACTCCTGGGGAGCGGGAACATCTGCAGTATGTTCCTATTGTATCAATGTTTTTGGTGCTGTTATGACTAAAATAATGGAAACAATTTGAAAACAAAAACCGCAGTACTTCTCAGTATTTTTGTATTGTGTAAGAAAACCAGCACAGCTGCCTTGCAGTTAGTATAGTGATCTACAAAGGCAAGGCGAATATAACCCCACAAAAAATATCATGGTGGGGGAAGCAGCATCACCAATACCACTCTGAGGTTGAAGATGAATGACATCGGAAAAGCTCAGAGATTGGCAGAGAACGACATTTTGAATGTCTACCTTTACAGAGCGTAGAGCTGACAACTCTACACCGCTAAAACATGTCAAGAAATAGTAACAGATGGTTCATGGATTCTCCTGGGGTAAAATATTCCGGAGGTAAACTAGTCCCTCATTCGGAACTCCAGGCTGGGACTGCTTCAGGGGGCTCGAAGAACCGGATTAAGAAAGACCATAGAATACGAACGTAGAACTTACGAACATTATACCAAACGGGCACTCCTCAGGTGGCGTTACGAGAGACCGAGGGGTACGAGCTAGACATATTAGCAATACAAGAAGCTCGGTGAAACGGTCCAAAAAGCATCCTACAGGGCAAATACACTTTCTACTACGGGGGAGCACAGTCTCACGATATCGGAGCAGGATTCCTAATTAAGAACAGTATCCTTCCGGTGGTTCAGAATATAGAGTTCGTAAACGAGAGACTGTCGTACGTTACGATACGTACTCGATGGGGCAACACGTCTTTATTAAACGTCTATGCTCCAACCGATCTGGCTACTGATAACGATAAAGATATATTCTAAGATGAGCTAGAAAGGCTGTTTGACCGATTACCGAAGTATAATTCAAAAATCGTGTTAAGTGATTTCAATGCAAAAGTAGGGAGGGAAGAAAAATATAGACTTACAATAGGCAAATACAGCCTTCACGAAAAGACCAACAATAATGGAGAAAGACTGATAACTTTCGCGATTTCAATAAACCTACTGGTAAAGAGCACGTACTTTGAACACAAAGACATACAAAAATACACATGGGTATCTCCGGACGGCAAAACTCTCAACCAGATCGATCACGTATTAGTAGACAGACTAAGACACACCAACGTAATGTATGTTAGGACGTACAGAGGAACGGAAGGTGACACCGACCGTCAATTAGTGATCACAAATGTAAGGGAAAAGTTATGCAAGTGGTCAAAACAACTGAAATTCGAAGTTAAACGATTAAATAATCCGAGCATAAAAGCAGATTACCACTCGAACTCTCAAATAGGTTCGAAATCCTAGCCGACTCGACTAATAATAATGATGATATTAATAACGAAATTGACCTAAGTAAGATGTGGAAGGCAATTCGTGAAACAATTAAGCGGGTAGCGAAGGAACGTTTAGGAGAGAAAACAAAACATAAAAACAAACCTTTTTTGATGAAGAATGCCTTAAACTTCATGAGGAATGACATCAAGCAAGGCAACGATGACTAAGTCATAAAAGCGAAGCAAATAGCAACCACTACAGTAACGCGAAACAAACGCCACACTCGGATTCAGAAACAAAAAGCGAGAATATCTGACGCAGAAGATTCAGGAGATAGAGGAAAACGGGAAGACAAATAACATACGAGATCTATATAAACTTGTAAACTCGTTAAGAAAAGGGTACCACCCGGGGCTAGGAATGATTAGAAATGAACGTGGAGATCTTCAGGCAGATCCGACTAAAATTGTCGATGTGTATGAAAGTTATTTCGACAAACTTCTTAATATACACAACGGGGAACAAACAGAGGGATTTCAAATCCATTCGGCAGAACCGTGGATTCCCGAACCTAGCGAGATCGAGATCAAAATCTCGGTAAAGAAATTGAAATATTTCAAATCACCAAGAATAGACAATATTCCAGCCGAATTAATTAAAGCAGGAGGAACGGCACTACTCAAGGAACTACATGAATTGATAAGTGCTATATGGAGAAAGGAGAAGGTTGCAAAGGAATGGAAAACCTCAATAATGGATCCGTTTACAAAAAGGGAATTAATTACCGCGGAATCTAGTTATTTCCAAACTGTTACAAGGTATTAAGTAATATTCAGTTAACATGCCTAAATGTATACGTAGATGAAATAATTGGAGATCACCAATGTGGATTTAGAAGAAATAGATCCACGTTGGACCAGATTTTTCCTTCAAATTTTGGAGAAGAAATGGGAATACAGTAGGACGTTTCATCAGCTATTCATTTATTTTATGAAAACATATGATTCTATAGAAAGGGAAAAGTTATACAGTATCCTGATAAGAGTTGGTATTCGAAAAAAGATGGTTCAACTAGTGAAGATGTGTCTCAACGAACGCATAAGCAGAGTACGGATAGGAAATAAAATGGAGATAGTTTCATGATTGGCAACGGTTTGAAACAAGGCGATCCCTTGTCACCACTACTGTTTAACTTTGCGTTAGAATATGCGATTTTAAAAATTAAAGGAGACAAAAAGAGACTACCATTGAATGGTCTGAATCAACTGTTCGTATAAGCGGATGATGTAGATTTAATTGGGGACTATATAGAAGCACTGCAACGCAACACCATTGCCTTAGTAGAAGCGTGCGATGAGATAGGTATACAGGTAAAATAGATAAAACAAAATACATAACAAACCGAAACACAGGGAATGAAGGAAATAAAAACATATGAATTAGGGATGAGGTCATAGAGAAAGTAAACAAATTTTAATACTTTGTAGCATACGTAATAAGCAAAAATGAGGTCACGGAGTAAATAAAAGTCGCTTAGTATCGGGGAACGCATGTTTCTATTAAGTCCAAAAACTTTTAACATCGCCATTAATATCAAGGAAATTGAGATTAAAAATATACAGAACTGTTATTTTGCCAGGAATACTTTACGATTGCGAAAGTTGGAGTACGACCCTAGCAGATGAACATAAATTACGTGTATTTGAAAATAAGATTTTGAGAAAGATATACGGGCCGAAACGCAACGAGATGACTGGAGAGTGGAGGAGACTGCATAATGAAGAACTCCACGGTCTGTAGGATTCACCAGAGTTTCTAAAAATAATGAAATCGCCATGACTAAGGTGGACAGGCAATTTTGCTCGGATGGGGAAAAACGAAGATTATATTCTATCCTGGTTGGAAGGCCGGATTAAAAGAGGCCATTGGGGAGACCGAGAATTCGTTGGGAGGACAATATTAGAAGAGATCTTCGAGAAGTATTTGTTCGTGATGAACCCTGGTTTCATATTGCCCAGGATACAATCCAATGGCGAACGTTTGTTACTGCGGCGATGATCTTGATAGTTCGATAAGCCATAGAGTTAGGTGGTTAGATAACTAAAATCTCTGATTTGTTGTTTCCATTTTCTACGGTGGTATGTCTTTTTCTTGATTAGTTTAGTTAAGTGATTTTAAAACCATATACGATACTTTAGTTTAAGTCTTTTTCGTGGTATGCATTTATCGAAAATGACATATAAAATACTAGAGAAAGAGTCAACAACATCATCGACAATTAAGCTAACCGATATACTTTCCCAATTATCTGATGCAAGTCACGATACAATTGCTCGTAATTGGCTTTGGAAAAGTTGCAATCAATTGTATGTGACTTTGCTATATTTTTGATCCGATTGGTGTACATTAATTCATCTAATAATGCAGGATGATGAACATCCTCAGGAACGATCGAGTCGTGTTCATGCATTACAAAAATACTGTGAAAATTAGAAAGCACTGAATCTAATGTTTTACCATATTTGTTTTTAACGTTGTTGAGATATTTTAAATTGTAAAATTCATCAAATTGTATAATTCACTGTAGGTTGTTGTTGACTTCAGAAAATCAAAATTAGTTCGTCTCAATTCAGGAATATTAAAATCGCCTATTTGCAGATTGCTTCTTTCTGGTGGTAATACACTGTATATAAAATCAAAATAATCTTCATAAACTGAAATAGGAGATGCAGGTACAATATAGACAACTCACACAAATACAAGTAACATTATTTTAAAAAAGTTTTGCTAGAATACAATCTACATCAGGAATATCAGAGGAGGAAACTAGCTGCACACGATTTTTTTTATTTACAGTTAACAGAACTCCAACCCTAGATTTTTTTTACAAGAGGAAGCAAGATTTCTGTCAGGTCTTAAAACTACATACCGTGAATCAAAAATTAAGAATCAATACGAATCTATCATGAGCCAAGTTTAGATTAAAGAGAAGGCATGGTAGTTGTTGTTTAAAATGTTTTCATACAAGTTGTTTATTTTGGTTCGAAAGCCACTTGTATTTTGTACGTATAAGCTAAAGTTTGCTTGCTTCCCAGAGGTTGTACATTTTGTCGGATTCACTGAGTCGCTTCCCGCCACTCCGTCACAATCATTGCTTGTCGCCTGAAAACTTAAGTCTCAGCTATGAGAGCTTAATTTACCGGCAGTGGAACTTCTGGTAACAAATCCTGGGTTATAGGGGCAGAGGGAGAAGAGGATGCGCTATTAATTGCAAGATTGTTGGTTTACTTGAACGAATTACAGTTTTGATTTTTTCAGATTCACTTTCAATTCTCATTCTCTCTGTGTCGTTGTTATTTGGAGGAACAGGGAATTGAGTTGAGATGTGTTCAGTTCTTGCTTGTATTTGCGGTGTTATTTTTCTGTTCTCCGGAGGGTCACTAAACTAGGCGGTGTGTGTTTTGATTCAGCTACTGAAACCATATTTCCTTCTTTCAAGTTGGATGCCCTCGGGGTTTCTGGTGTCGCAGAACTAGCTTCTGTCTATGTCTTTCCTTCGCGGTTCATAGGTTGGTCGTAATGATCACGATTGTAGTTTTCTTCCAACTCAAACAAAGAAAATATTTTTCCATCAACAAACAAGTACCTATACTGAAGATAAGTGAAGCAACCTCTCTTTCTAAAATCTACTAGGTAAGATTGAAGTCTTAAACGTTCACTGCGGACTTTGTTTGAGAAATCCTCTTCGATGTATACTCTGGTTCCTCGTAGTTTGTTTTATTTTTAAAAGCTGTTTCTTTTGTTTTATAAGACAAGAAATAACATATGATTGGTCGCACCCTATCATCACGTTTTCTGTTTATGATAGGGCCTCACTGTTGGCACTGTTCATTTAATGTTATTCCTATCCGATCCCTTAACACTTGCTTTACTTTTTCTTTGACACGCTCCCAATTCTCACTCTCCTCTTTCGGAATACTGTGAATAACGAAATTTTGACGACGTGACCTATTTTCGAGGTCATGAATCTTATCTTCTAGATAATGTATATGATCCTCAAATCTATTAGCTTCATTAGAGATGCCCTTGCGTGCACGTTCCATATTCAAAACTTTGTCCATTATATTATTTATTGGATCTTTCATTTGTTTAATTTCTGAAACTATTTGCTCATTCGAAGCACGGACAATGTTCAGAACAGTCATTATTTCAGAAATTCCAAACTTCTGAAAAATTATAGGAGGTCCAGGATTTTCTTCCAACGATCCGATTACTAACAACGCCAATAAAACAGTAAGAGGCTTTGGACACTTCCAACACCCTCTTACCATGTGGGGTTGCAGTTTCTTTCTCTCCACCACACAACACAGTACCACACAAGAGGCCGATTCTGACTCTACAGATAACAAAAGATATAATTATTATATGGTTCACTGCACTTCAGAGCTCACGAGAAACACATCTTGAACGCGGTTGATTTTAAGATTTCGCTTGTGTTAGAAACTTGGTTCATTTTTACATGGTTTCCACTTGTTTTTGTAGGTATTATTTTTTAATTCTCATATTCCACTGCAGTGCAATTGAAAGAACCTGAATTAACATGGTAAGGTAATTCGAAAAACCTTTCTCCAAATTCGATTGAGAGGGATAAGCAAAATGTGCCTATCGGCAATAATAGTTTGTCCACAAAATTTGAGATTTTTTGCTCAACTTCTTCCTTTGTCATTAAAGGACATAATTTATGCTCTTCTGTGTTCAGGTTAGCCAACCCGCATATCGCAATTTTGGTTCCTTGGTTTATGTTGGAACTAATAAATATTTACCTTCGCTAAAATATTTTGCCTAGTAACAATTTATAATCAACCATCGAAATAAAACAATTATCAAAAATGTTTGGAAATAGGTTTCTAAATTTTGCAACTCCTTACATGTTTAGGCCTGTAGTATCCGAAATAAATCAGAGATCAACATGAGGAGGTGACTTCAAATCAAGTTTCATCCTCTACCTATCAATGCAATGCCAATATTATAATATTTATGAAACATAATCTTCTTTGGAACCAAATCTTGGCATTTTTTGTGCAATATTAGCAAAGCTCGTACGTATCCATCTCTTAGTTCAGCCACAAACACTGTTCCAGAGTTTCCCACACTACTGTTTTCAATCTTCCCACAGCTTGATTGTGGCAAAGAAGAGACGTAATTTCTTCATCATCGGTCTTGATATTCGATTTGTTCAATTGCTACTTTTTAAAATGTTTATTCCGTGATATCATAGTAATTACTGGAACTGAAGTTGAGTTTAGGTTCAATGAACTCTTGATATACACATATCATTTTCTGATATATGCAATACAGTCCAAGTTCCGAGTACCTTTGTTTGAGCGTAGGATCATTGGAAAAATATTTTTTTTTTTTGAATTGGCGTAATACGCGTTAAAACTGAATGAACTATGTTTTAGGGTAACTTGTAGAAAATCCGTCAAATGCATGACCTTTCATTAATATCATGCTCTATGAGAAACATTATTCAGTTTAATTTGGGACCATATGGGAGCGTGCGCTTTAATGACGTATTGGGGAGCTAACATAATGGTTCTTCTGGTTTTTCTGTACTGATCTATAGATGAAGTATTCTGAACCAAAGAAAAAACATTATTGGTCCTGCTATGTGTTGAAATCCGTCCGACAACTTTCGCAGAAAACTATTCCAGAAATATTTAGCAAGGATGGTTCACCCGTACTCAGATTGCCTACCTAGTTCGTCGAGCCATTTTACATCAATTGCGTGAAATGAACCTATAAGTAACTCTTCGCAGTTTTGAAGTTCCTTTCCGAAAGGGCCGAGAACGTATTCGGTCGAGTAGATTAACAAACCAAATGTTTAACCAAACGGCGAAGTAGAAGAAAATGCATTGGAGTAGACAAAAACGCTGCAACTCACTACCAATTGTTTTCTCAATCTATGTACTTCATTACTTCTAACTGTATTTACTTTCGGTCAGTTGCATTTCAAACAGTTAGTTCCGAAATGTTCACACGCTTTCCTTTCAGAAGATGAGTGATTGATGGTGATCGATCCGGATTTGAATTTAGAGAGCGAGGTACCACTTGTTTCTTTTGTATCCGTTGATTTTAATCTTCAGGTGATAAAAAGAAACAATTGTTGAGTATTAACTGTAGCTAGTAACATGTTTGACTCAGCTGATAACCTTATTTTATGTTTTCATTTTCACAAACTATTAAAACTGTGTTTATGAGCAATGAGAATGAATCAATAACAATTGAAACTAGTCACAGAAATCATTAAACACGAACGAAGCACGTAGTCAATATACATACTACGAAGGACCAACACTTGCACTCTTCGAGCGCAAAATGTCTTATCGATGCCACACATGAAGTCCGTAGCTGAACTTACTGTTAGTGTATTTATTTCATTACTAGCAGATGTTTTATTTTTTACGAGCCTCCCTCCTAAGTGCTACGCTCTCAATTTAGAATTATGTGAAAGATGAATATTAATGAGTCGTTTGAAAGTTGTCTAAGGGATTTGTTTTATTTTCTTTTCTTATAAAACTTTATTATGCATCTGTAATTTTCGATCTTAAACATTTGCTATGATTAAATAAATGAAGTATGAAATAATATGATAGCTAGGTGCTTTTCGCAAGTAGGTATTTATTAGTAAGACTGATGCATGTTATGGCTTCTCGCTCCGGGACAACTCGGAGAATTGATGGAAAGATAAGTGGAGCCATGTTAGTGCAATAGAATTACTCTGCTCCGGATGAAAAAACGAATGATGACTGAAATTGGTGTGGAATAATTGGATGAGATGGAGATCTGGATGGTTCAGTGAAAGTGCGTATTTGTATCATGTGAAGACGAGCAAGAGTGGTGTGTCTAACGTGGGATTTTGCACATAGTGTTCGAGATCTCTAACCATGATGTCGAATAACAAAGGGTGGTCTTCTTCTAGGTGCATAGAAATATATTTTTGTCGTCAAGTCTTTTGATGGATACGGGAAAATGGAATTCGTTGACAGAGTTCGGAAGTAGGGCTGGGGAAGTTTGATCTTGTATGCTATGCAAAAGGCGCGTCGCTCGAGAATTTGCAGCTTTCTGTAATAAAAGGAACTTGCAGAAATCCAGACTCGGAATTTGTAAGTAATACTGGTCTAAGAAATACTTTATAAGTGTTTACCATCGTAGTAGGACGTAACTCCCAAGTAGTACCAGCAAGGCGACGGAGTACATTAAGTCTATTGTATGCTTTCACTAACTGTTCTGAGGTGTGCTTGCCAAGGTTAAATGCTTTTCAAGAGTGAGGCATAAATATTTTACTGAGGAGTTATAGGATTTATAAAAGTGTTATTTATATGAAGTGATAATAAGAGAGGATTTCTAAGAAGTGTGGATGCGCCTTCGTGGAGGGATAAATACTATGACTTTTTTAATGTAGTTATGGACCATCTCAATTTGTCACAACCAGTGTGAGACAACATCGATAGTTCTTTGCATTCATCGGTTGATTTGATTAATGGTCTTGCAAGTGGCTAGAAATGTAGTATCATCTGCGTACTGATAGACCAAAGTATCGGTTGGTAGAGCAGATAGGTCAGCAATATAAAGTAGGTACAGAAGATTTAAGAGTGTTCTTCCTTGTGGAAGTTCTGAGTTTAGGAATATGGATGAAAGTATGTGTAGTAATGTAGATTTGTACTGATGCACAATTGAAGATAAGCTTCACGTATGTAATGGGTAGATGAAAATATAAAGGGTTACAGATCGACGTCTTATGTCACACTTTACCGAATGCATTTTATAGATCAGTATTTCTAGCTAGGCAGTTCAGCGAAAAGAATTATCTCGTCGGAAAAATGGGAACGAGAATTAATTTTAAGCATTTATTTAAACTATCATACAATTGAAGAAACAAAGTATAGTTTTTGTAGAGTTACAGAATTAAATTAATGTTTATACAAGTGTTTCGAGGGAAATCTTTCTCATTTACGCCAAGACAGCCAAAAAGACACAAACTGTTTTACGGGTTGCCCAACATTAGCAGCAAAGTGCATCAATTCAGTTCTGTTGCGGCAAAGAAACGAGTTGATGGACAAATATCAAATGTTGTGAAAAACTATAATTGCCCATAGTTAACTTTTGCGCATCTCACACAATTCGAATTTCAAAGAATAAGTTCCAACTACCCTAGTCCATAGACTGTCTAACATTTCCACTACTCATGTAAGACTGTGCAATAGTAGTGCTTGATATCTAGGTAAACAGTTTTCCGCTTTCCTTTGTGCCTAACGTATACTAAGTTCCATGGCAAGGCTTTGCCTGAGCAGAACAATACGTTTTAATTAAAAACTAAAAACATGTAACATTTTCAACCACTGACGAACTACTAGACTTCCTCAGACAAACTTGCGAAGACGATTTAGTTTGTCTGATGAAGCCAAGTAGTTAGCTGGTTCAAAGTGTTACACGTTTTTAATTTTTAATTACAACGTATTGCTTTGCTCAGCAATTATTTTATCCTAACATTTGAGTTTCAATTTAAAGTACTGAGATTTTAAGATCACCCATTTCAATTAGCACATGACAGAAGTCATGTGGCACGTATCTAAAATTATGACCCACTCTAGTACGACGAAGTGCAGTAACTCGGTGTGATAACGCGCAAGCAGAAGACATCTGGAAAAGCGTATGCTATGACGCCTGGTTATACGAAACAGCACACTGGTGTTTATTACTTACTTTATAGCTTATAGAACTTGGAAGTTCATCGCCGCAGTAACAAACTTTCTTCATAAGATTCTATCCTGGGATAGATCAAGCTAGTTTTCATCGCAAAGACCTACTTCTCGAAGAACCTTTCAAATATTGTATTCCCAATGACGTCTCAGTCTTCCCAACGGTCTCTTTCCATCCGGTTTTCCAACCAAGATTGAATATAACCTTCGTTCTTTTTCAAATCCGAGCTCCATGGACCGCGATATCTGATTCTGGACAATTTAATTATTCTCTTAACATCGGGTGAGTCGTACAGTCGGAGAATATTTTCATCATACAGTCTCCTCCATTCTCCAGTCATCAAGTTCCTTTTCGGCCAGTATATCTTTCTCAAAACCTAATACTGGCAGAATAATCGTTCTGTATATTTTCAATTTCAACGTTCGTGATATAAATCGCCAGGTTAGGAGATTCTGCATTGAAACGAAACATGTGTTGCCGATACTAAACGACTTTTTAGACTTTTTATTTGTTCCGTTACCTCGTTTTTGCTTGTTACATATGCTCCTAAGTAATTAAATTTGCTTACTTTATTTATGTTCTAATTCTTTTATATTTACCTGTAGACCTATCGCATTGCAAGTTTCTACTAACACCTAGGTGTTACTTTATATTGTTTCTATATCTTATTAAATCTATATCATCCGCGTACACGAACAGTTGATTAAAGTCATTGAACGTTAGTCCCATTTTGTCGTCTTTTATTTTTAAAATCGAATATTCGAATCAAAGTTAAATAGTAGTGGTGACAAAGGCATCACCTCTTTTCAATCCGTTGCGAATCTTGAAGCTATCTAGCGTTCAAATAAGCATTCATAACATATCCCATTAAGTCCCCGGTAGAGTAAATTGTTGAAAGAACGTGGTGCCGACGCCATTCATCGCAATTGACAAGATTGCTCTTTGAATCAACTGTGAGCATTTAGGGTCAGATGACAGTGCGTATTCTTTGTCAGTACATCTCATTGTTACAGGATGTGTAAGAAGTCCATAGAAGTGATAACTAGCTAGTGTCATGGAGTTATCCACAACGTTCTTAGAAGCATCATGCGTTCAACCCATGCAACGTGAACAAAACCTAAATCAGGATATCACCACCACCAGCCTACACCTTATCTTATTGACCATTGAAGTACACCATCTCACCGGTGTTCAGGTCACGGAAAATAACCAGGAACAAGACAATAGGTCCATCACAGAAACTACGGAGAAGGACATCGATAACAAAAATTCTAGATATATTCTCGTGATTAGGAACATAAAAGAATATTCTAAAATCCATGGGCTTTTTATACATTAATAAAACCGAAGCTATCAAAATAAAACTAACAGCATTTCCAGCATTGAAAACAAATGGACTCAGATTAGTTTTTCAAATTAAACTAAATAAAGATGATTTTCTTAAAGATTTCCAATCAAAAGGTTTTGGCCAGGCTTCTACTATAGAATCGTTTAATGAGAAACCAAAAGTAACTCAGAAGACACACATCATTACAACTTTTACATGCGTTGTTCGAGATATGAACACTAATGTTAAAATTGAGGACTTAAAAATCACTTAATTAAAGAAAGAAACATACCA
The DNA here is from genome assembly GCA_022664845.1 of Lepisma saccharinum. NCBI lineage: Eukaryota > Metazoa > Arthropoda > Insecta > Zygentoma > Lepismatidae > Lepisma > Lepisma saccharinum. The sequence continues at coordinate 39,560 of JAGDQP010011840.1, forward strand.
CTTATAAATATCACCAGAATTAGAAATGATAAGGGTCCTTTATCATTAATTAGACTTTTTACAAAAAATCCAGAGGTAGTGAGTTATTTGATAACTAACGGATTAACGATAGGTTTCACACGTCACAGAGTCGAGAAGTCACGTTCAAGTGGAAGGCCACATCCATGCGGTATTTGCCAACAATATAATCAAAACAAATCATGAAATAATGATCCTTCTTGTTATAAATGTGGTAATAAGCATTTGAGTTACACGTGCAAATTAATACCAAATATAAATTACTATGGGACTTGTAGGATTAACGGACACTGAACTGGGGCTTCAAACTGCCCTCGAAGACCATCAAACAAAAATCACTTTCTACCGGAAAAGGTTTTCAAATCAAAAAGGAGTACAAATGTTCTTCTGAATCAATAATTGACATCAAACTTGCAACAAGTTTGGAGTAATATTGGCATTACAAGACTCAAAACTTGCAGATTTAGTCGCAAGATGGCGTCAAAGAAAAGTGAACTTTCATATTGTATTGAAGTCCTGTCCTTTCGAATCGTTAAGTGAAGAATCTATTTTATTCCTAAATTTCTCATAGAGCGAATTTTGATTGGGGAATAGTAAATTGTATATTCCTAACAAAAGCATTGCGCAGTCCGTAAGCAAGTACAAACAATGCCTAACACAGTGCAAAATAAAACAGACAAAAAGGCTCGCTTTTGTTTCATTTTATAAGACAATAGAAAAATACTGCTGAAGGTGTGGTTAGAGCAGTAGTTGATCACTTGTAGTACCCAAATGTGAATTACAATGTTGTAGACTAGATCATTCATTCTGTTTAGTGTAGTTTATTCCTTGAACAACGAAGGAATAAAATTATTAATAATTTCACTGTACATTCTAGTACCTTGTGGTATATGGTAAAACATGTACTTTCAATTATTATTGACACAATTTCGGGTGCGTTCAATTATAATGCCTTACAATATCATGTGTGTGAGATGAGTAAAAGATAAAGTTCAGTTTAGGTCAGTCAGCTAATGACTCATACTTTACCACATGTAAGATTTATATCACTCATCTCCTTATAAATTATGTACATAGGCACACCCATAAATACATAGCGACGCATAGAAAACCAGAATCAGTTTCGATGAGTTGTATTACACAATCTTTTACATTAATGCGTATTCATTTTGATTTACACACAGATATGTCGTCATGTGGAAAAGCGTGATCCCAGAGTTTATCATATGTATGCTTTATATCTTTTTCTCTTACAAGTAATTTACATAGGAACTTTTACAAATACTCAGCAGTGGACAGAAAGCAGAATTCAGTTTCGAAGAGCCGTATTTCATAATTCTTTACATAAATTCATAGTCCATTTGTTTACACACAGATATGCATCATGAGAAGGGATTCTAGTCCTGCCATTTGGTGTGATGAATGTTGCGCATTGTGCAACACACTTAATCGATAAATGCCATAGTGCTGTTACGCCCATACAATTAATTTCTATATTAATCGAAAATATGGCGAGAAAGCGATAAAAAGAGTATGCTTGTTAGGAAAACAGACTGTGCAATTATGATTATATTGGAAGCTCATCACGTTTAAACTCACTTCATGTGAACGACCCAAGGCTCTAGTACCGTATAAATTTTATGGAGCGATGTTTCTAGCAGCTAATAAACTATATGTACAGTTTATTTCCTTGCAAATAATTAACACAGACACTTCCAAAACCACCTAAAACCAACTATCCATCTAAAAAGAAATAAGAGAAGCCGTGCGTGATTATGATTTTGTTAGAAGTATACAGTCGGGTTCATCTTCACTTAATAATATTGCGTTGTGTGGAGTAATACCTATGGCAATACCTCGTGTTATAAAAGATTTTACCATAAAAACTTCGAGAGTTTGACACTACGTCAAGCTAGTGGAAACGGGTTAGCTAAAATTAGGTTCTGTAATTTTTCATTATATGGAATGTAAATAATATTTGAAAAACACTGCTTGTGATTGCTTTTGAGGGAATTGCTGCTGTATGGAAGGACGTGATACTTAATCTTAGTTAAGAGTGATCTGACAAACAGTTTTGAATAATTTACAACTACACATTTTGTCACAAGAGAAAACCTCGAGAGTTGAACATCATGTTAAGTGGGTGAAGATGTTTTAGCTAGAATTAGGTTAAGTATTTTTCATTATACGCGATGTACATAACGTTTACAACAGAGTGACTAAACCTGATTCCAAGAAGTAAAATACTTCCTTAAGTGTTTAGCTCTTTCACTTACATTACATTTCTAAAACTCGAAACTTTGTTATATTTGAACCTAAATTGAACTAACCTAGAGGCAGAATCCCGAAGACACTGCTCAAAAGCGTAGGAGTGTATTTGGAATTACTTCAACCTCTGGATATTGCGTAATATTCAACATTGTACGCATCTGCAATTGACATTCAAAAAGCTTTTCCCCTGCATATGCTCTCGCGTAATTTATCAATCGAGTTTTTTCACTACATCTATAAAAACATATTTCACACTGAAAATGTTTCTGGATTTGATTGAGTCCTTCGTGTTCTCTTAAGTAAAATTAAAAACAAAATTGATTTCATGTAATTTGTATGTTTATTGACTTCTTTTTAAAATACTTCATTGTAAACGTGTTTGATCACTATTATGGCGAAGACCTTTGTATTTCGTGTGCATTAACAGAAGAATTTAATTTGTGCAAGGAATGAAGTAGATCTGACTTTGGTACAACTTTAACACAAGTAATTTATTTAACAAGTAGTTACAACAATTTAAACTAAAACAACTGATTTATCTATATTTTTCCATATTAAAAAAAATCAGTTTTCAGCTCTTGTTAGATATTAGGATTGACACTAGATGGCAGTACTAGAAAGTCTTGAAACCAAAGAATAATTCTTTACCTATATCTAATTTTTAATGACAGCATTATTAGCATCATATAGAAAATCGTTGTACTCTTGTAATAACTCCCTCTTTAATTTTCCACATTAATGTACACTTTTCTAGTTATTACACTTAAATGGAAACTTCCTGAAGGTAGACATATGATCCCCAATTTCATTAAACTTGAATGCTTCGCCTTACTATTTGTTAAAATTGTAAATCTCAAACAGCATTTGACTCTTGCATAAGATGATGATTCAATATGATGCGCAAGTCACCTTCCCCCAGGTACTATATTAGATGTTTTTTACTATGTAACAATATTGTAATTGTAAGGGTGGTAGATTTGAGATTGTGACGGTGAAAAGGTGGTAGTTCAGAGATGTTAAACTTATTACAAGCTTCTAAAAGTTATTTTTTTTACAAAATTTATTTTTAAAAACGTTGGTAGAGCAACATCGAGATGGGGGATTGTGTACAGAATAAATGAGAATAGAAATGCGTAAAAATTGATATGCCTCCTTCTACGACCACATCGACTATTCAATGTAATAAAAATATATAAGCTTGTGTTAGGTCTACACAGATAATAAATTCCTGAAGAACGAGAAAACATGCAAGAAACTAAGTGTGAGATATAAGCATTTTAGTCTTTCATTCTTTATCTTGTAGTATCAATTGTGATAGACTGTCAATTGTGATAGATTGTGATAGATATTGTCTATCAATATGTGATAGACCAAACTCCAGATAAAGTTACACTAATCTTTGAATTGTACACTTCATAATGTCAAGCTTACACCAAGCTGTACATTAGAAAGTGTGTTATGTCAAACTTGTAAAAATCTTTAATGTGCAAAGTTTGAAATTATAAACTTACAACAAAACTGTTTACAATATGTGAAAGAACAAACTTCAAATAAAGCTATAGTAAACTTTGAATTGTGCTATACTTACAGCATACTTCATGTCATACTTACAATAAACACTGTAAATTGGAAAATGTATAATGTCAAACTTTAAAAAACTTTAATGTGCTAAATTTCAAATTGTAAACTTCTACCAACACGCTTTACAGTATGTGAAAGATCAAACTTCTCATAAAATTATAAAAGACTTTGAAATGCACAGTTTTATGTCAAACTTACGCCAAACTTTAAATAGGAAAGTGTTTAATGTTAAACTTCTAAAAAAACTTCTTTATGTATCAAGTGAAGCTAAGAAATTTTATTGATAATACACACACACAAAGAGAGAGAGAGAGAGAGAGATCGACATACACAGATAAAGATACAGAGATACATAGACACACACACAGAAACACACATAGAGAATCACGCAGAAAAGACACACACAGCCATACACACAAAGTCATACACAGAGACATATAGGTTTACTTTTAATACTGTACTTAATTATAGTATTTCCCCATCATTCCTCTGTATAAAAAATTACTATGGTCACCGTCGCTCTAGCTTTCAATTTTCTTAGAGTTGTTGTAAACGTAAACGAATACTACCCTCGCCGTAGCAAGCTTAAATTTGTTTAGAATTTAATTATGTGTCATGCTCTAATGGTATAAATGAGTGCAACTAAAGCATTTATTTATGTTACTTATTTTATAGAATTTATTTTTCTCTTATTCTACAGATATAAAACTCATTTGTGCTCAGAAGATGATGACAGCACACTAAAGTTTAAGGTCAGTGTATGAGTGAGTACTTGAAAAAAGTTTGCTTTAACTCTGAAATAATACACAATAAAAATTTAAGAACTTTATAGAACCTGTAAGGCTTACAAGTCAAAGTTTCCCATTCGAAGCAAGGCATACTTCTGAGAAAACTACGCCTAGTTAGAAATTATGATGATTAATGAAAATTTACATTCAATATGAATAGGTGGCTGTGGAGGAAATTAAAGTATATTTAAATGTTGTAACTAACTTGGAATTACAAACTGGGAACATTCAAAATTTCGTATTTCAAATTTTAAATATCAAAGTTTGTTACAAGTTTCACATTACAAAATTTGCAGTTTAAAGTTTGATGCGAGTTTGAATTTATGAACTTTACAATCAAAGTTTAGTGCAACTTTATCTTAAATTTCCTCTCTCACATATTGTAAAGCGCTCTCCTAAAAGTTTACTATTACACGATTTGCACAGCAAAGCTTCTTACAAGTTTAAAATTACACTCTTTCCAATTTAAAGCTAGGATGCAAATTTGACAGTATAAAGTTTGCAATTCAAAGTTTCCTGCAACTTTACCTGAAGTTTGGTCCATCACATACTGTAAAGCATGTTGCTATGCGGGTTGCTGTAATTTTGCGATTTCAAACATTGCATGGTGCTGCAATTTTGACCTTATAAACTTTGCAATTCAAAGTGTAGTGTAACTTTATTGGAGTTATGGCTATCCCATATTGCAAAGCGTATTCATGTAAGTTAGTGATTCAAACTTTGTGCATCAGAGTATGTTACAAGTTTCATATTACATACTTTCCAATTTACAATTTGCTGCAACTTTGACATTATAAACTTTGCAATTCAAAGTTTAGTGCAACAGTTTTGTATATAACATATTGTAAATTGGGTTAGTGTAATTTGCGATTTCAAACATTGCACTTTAAAGTTCGTTATAAGTTTCACAGTGAAAACTTCCAAATTCGAAATTTACATTGTGTAAGTAGGTCAAAAGAGTATGTACGATGGAATTTTTACTATGTCAATTGATTCCATAAGCTAAAGAATGAAAAACGTAAATCCTTATGTCCCACACTTTGTTTCTTAGATGCTTTTCGTTTTCAGGAATTAATTATCTGTGTAGATATAACATCAGCTTAATTTTTTATTACATTGAAAGTCTTAGAAGGAGGCATATCAATTTTTACATATTTCATTTCTCATTTATTCTGTACACAATCCCCCCATGTCGATGTTGCTCTAGCAACGTTTCTAAAAATAAGGTTTCTAACAAGTTTAACTTTTCAAATTTTGTAGTAAGTTTAACTTCTCTGAAATACCACGTTTTCACCCTCACAATGTCAAACCTGCTGAAAGATTCTACACTTACTGTCATTATTGGTACAAAGTATAATGCACCTAATGTGGTACCTGGGGGAAGGTGACTTGTGCATCATATTAAATAGTCATCTTATGCAAGAGTGGATTGCTGTTTGCGATTTACAATTTTAACAGATAGTAAGGCGTAGCTTTCAAGTTAAATGATAACTAGAATCATATGTCTACCGTCAAGAAGTTTCCGTTTAATTGTAATCCCTAGAATAGAGTACAATAATATGGAATATTAAAGAGGGACTCCTTACAAGAGTACAATAATTTTCTACTTTACGTTAATCATGTTTTCAATAAAAATGACTCTAGGAAAAGAATTATTTTTGGTTTCAAAATTCTCCAAAGCTGCTATCTAGTATCAATCATAATATCTAACAAGAATGGATATATGAAAACTTTTTAAATCTGGAAAAGTATGGATAAATCAATTGTTTTAATTTAAATTGTTGTAACTATGTGTTATATAAATTACTTGTGTTACAATTGTACGAAATTGTATTTCTTGGACAAATGAAATTCTTCTCTTAATGCATACGAAGTACAAAGGTATTCGCCAGCATGTCGTTCATACATGTTTACAATGAAGTATTTTAAAAATAGTGAACAAGCATACAAATTACATCAAAAAAGTTGTTTTTAATTTCACCTGAGAGAACATGAAAATCTCTGTCCAGAAACACTTTCTTTGTGAAATATGTCAATATAATTGTAGTGAAAAGTCTCGATTGAATAAGTATATGCAAGCATATACAGGGAAAAAGCTTTTTAAATGTGAATTTCATTTGCATACAATGCAGAATATGACACAATATACAGAGATTTTAGCTATTAGAAGGACACGAGTAAGTCTTTGAGTAATGTCTTCGGACTTCTGCCTGTAGGTTAAGTTCAATTGAGGTTCAATTATAACAAAGCTTCGAGTTCTAGAAGTGCAATGTAAGTGAAAGAGCTAAGACTTAAGAAAGTATTTTACTTCTTGCGCCTTGGAACCAAGTGCATTCATTGTATTTAAACCTTATGTACATCGCGTATAATAAAAAATACCGAACCTAATTTTAGCTAAGCCGGCTTCACCAACTTGACATAGTGTTCAACTCACGAGGTTCTTTTTGTGTGTTAAAACTGTGTAGTTGTAAATTATTCATAACTTAGCCAGATTTCTCTTGACTAAGATCAAGTACTACGTCCTTCCATACAACAGTAATTACCTCTAAAGCAATAAAAAGCAGTGTGTTTTAAAGATTATGTACATTACATATATTTGAAAAAGTACCGAACCTAACTTTAGCTAACCCCTCTTCACTAGCTTGACATAGTGCAAAATTCTTTAAGATAAAATACGTTACTCTTATAACACCAAGTATCACCATAGATATTACTTCAAAAAGCGCTATATTATTAAGTGATGATCAATTTGACTATGTATTTTTTTTAAATATTAACACACATTTTCGTAATTACTTATATATACTTGTTGCTAGGTGATTATGAAAGTGTCTGTTATAGTTACTTGCAAGGAAGTAAACTGAACATAGAGTTCATTGGCTGTTAAAAACATCGCTCCGTCAGGTATATCCGGTGCTAGCGCAATGGGTCGAGCACATGAAGTGAGTTTAAATGTGATGAGCTTTCCGTATAATCATAATTAGATAGGTTCTTTTCCTAACAAACATACACTCTTGATCGCTATCTCCACTATTTACCGATTAAATGTATAGCACAATATACGACAATCATCAAACGAAATGACAGTACTAGAATCACTCCTCATGATGGAATATCTGTGTGTAAAACAAATTGACTATATAATTATGTAATGGATTATGAAATAACTGATTTAGGATTGCTATGCATCGCTATGTAATTATTTATGTGACTATGTATATTATTTATAAGGGAATGCCTGGTATAAAACATATATGTGATAAGGTATGAGTCATTAGCTGACTGACCTAAACTGAACATTATCTATTACTCATTCCACACACATGATATTGTAAGGCATTATAATTGAACGCACCCAAAATTATGTCAATAATAATTGAAAGTACATGTTTTACCATATATCAGAAGGTACTAGAATGTACAGTGAAATAATTAATAATTTTATTCCTTCGTTGTTCAAGGAATAAACTACACTAAACAGAATGAATGATCTAGTCTACAACATTGTAATTCACATTTGGGTACTACAAGTGATCAACTACTGCTCTAACCACACCTTCAGCAGTATTTTTCTATTGTCTTATAAAATGAAACAAAAGCGAGCTTTTTTGTCTGTTTTATTTTGCACTGTGTTAGGCATTGTTTGTACTTGCTTACGGACTGCGCAATGCTTTTGTTAGGAATATACAATTTACTATTACCTAATCAAAATTCGCTCTGCCTATGAGAAATTTAGAAATCAAATAGATTCTTCACTTAACGATTCGAAAGGACAGGACTTCAATACAATATGAAAGTTCACTTTTCTTTGATGCCATCTCGAGACTAAATCTGCAAGTTTTGAGTCTTGTAATGCCAATATTACTGCAAACTTGTTGCAAGTTTGATGTGATATCTACGAAAGTTGAATTACCAAATATATTAAATATTTTTCTTCAGGAGTAAATCTATTTGTATTTCTTACACTTAACAAGCGTTAAACTTTCTTCATATTAATATACTAACACTTTGACAATTTGGTCTCACCTTCTTTTTTAACTCACTTGTTTTTTTCTTTTCACTTACAAGAAAAAGTGGAATATTTATTAATTTCTTTGTTATTTGCTTTGTTTCAACCAACTGCTATTACCAAAACAAATAATGTTTTGCCCTGTCTCTCACTTGTTTAAAATGTACACATGTTATCTTGTCTGCTCTAAAGTTTTAATAATTCAATTCAACTTATCATCCAATAATGATTGGCGACAACTCTTGAGTGAGGGTAGTATCTAAACTATAGGCCAGTAAATTAATCCATATCACCATCTCTGATTCTTAAAAATAGTTGATACATTCATACTATAAAGAAGGAAAGGAGTTGCTCTCCTTCAAAGAAGGGCTGAACCTCAATATATTATAAAAGTTCAGTAAACAAGATGATTTGCTTGGGTTACTATTTACTTTAACTATCTATTAGAAATAAGTACAACAATTAGAGTTAGGAAGTCAAAGTAAATAAACTTCATAGATCTATCTCTATTATGTGATATTTCGAACTTTATAAGGCAACTCTTTTTTTAATTACAACTCTCGCTCTTATCTCAAACTTTTCCTTGCTACCATCTACTCAATTTTAAGTGAAGGTGCAATCAAGTGAAACTAACCTAATTGTAGCAAACTTAGAGCCACTTCATTTCTTGCACAAAAGGAAATTCAATGAAAGTGACTAGCGCACTAACCATATCAAGTCAAATCGAGAGCAAAACAAGCAAGCAATGCAAGCTTTCATTAAAATCATTCGATGATCGCTTAATTGAATAGAAGTGTTTTATTCCGTCGTATTGGCTGAACTTGAGGGCCACCCGAAGTTGACCGAATCAATTGTACTCTTATATTCACGTGTTTTCCAACCCTGTGCGATAAAAATGCTGGTGCATGTGACAACGTGGGCTTTCTTTAAGTGTAATTTGTCTTTCAATTGGCTATTCAGTCAAATCGAGAGCAACAAGCATACAAGCAATGCAGTTTTTCATGAATGCCCTGACGCTAACTTCAAATTATAGGGAAATTCTATTACAATACTTCCCAACTCTCAAGAAACTTACTATGTTAATACATCGCAAAATGTGCTCGATAGATGGCAGTGAGAGACTTTTAAAAACATATTGAAGACTTTAGATGCAAAAGACGCACATTAGAAGGGTAAGCATACGCGAAAGTGCTGATAACATTATCCAAAAATATAACACGTGTTTCAACTGACTATTCACCCAATTCCCAAGGAATACAACTAACAGAACGCAGCGTTTTTGCAAACCCGGTTTTAGAACATGTCACGTGTTTCAATTCTGAAATCACGTAATAAATCTACTCCGTGAAATTTCAGCCAATTATTATTACCAACACGAATCAGCTTTTTTCTTCTCTCTCACTCTTTACTTGTTCAAAATGTACACATGTTATCTTCTCTGATCTAAGGTCTTAAAACGTAAATTCCGTTCAACTTATCCTGCAGTAAATAAATGAACTATAAGGGAAGACGCTGAGTTCAAACGGAGGCGTGAGCATTAGCTACAAAGAGAGCACCTCACCTGATTAGGGATGGGGAAATGTGGAAGTGTTGTTAACATTATCTCAAAGTGTAACGTGTGTTTCAATTACCTATTCAATCAAATTGAAAGCAAAACAAACAAGCAAAGTCATTTGGGTATTATCTCAAATCGCAAGCAAAGCAAGTAACGCAAGCTTTCATAAAAATCTTTCCTTATTCTTATTAGCACATGTTTCAATTGGCTATTAAATCAAATCGCAAGCAAGGCAAACGTTCATGAAAATCAGCCCTTATTCTTAAAAAAATCACAATAAACTATGAAGTTCAGAAAACCTCACTTGATATCAGTCATGTTTATACATTATATACAGCAATGATTTAAATAATAAAAAGAAATATTTTCATTGTTACTTTTTTAAAAATGTATGAATGTTCTTAAAATATATTGTGAGTCCATCAAACATAAATTAATCAGACGCAAAAATGTTCTTAACATTATCATAAATGTATAAGCAAAGATGCAACATTATGTCCTATCTCTCTGCCCAATATATGTTCCCATAATTCAAGCATGAAGCCAATGTATGAATATATTGTATTCATCAACTCTATTAAAATTACTCTTACCACTTCATAATATCCTTAAAAGATAAAAATAAAAAACTAGCTTTCCTGCACACTAGCAACTTAACTTAGTTCTCATGTTCTTACTACAATTTTTGTAAGAAAGAACAAGATGTTTCCGTAGAGTAAAAGCTCTTCTTATTACGCAAAAGAGAATTAAATTATCAAAGTAAACAGAAATAAATTGATTGTACCCTCACATTTTTATAAATTTGTACTGATATCATTCATTTATACTTTAAAAGTGATACACAGCCACTACGAAAACTGCATATTTCACTAAGGAAAAAAGAATCTCAGGAATTTATTCTAAGAGTTCATTTTTTTTAAAAAAAAAAGGATGCGTTGCGCTTTTCAAAATTTGTTAAACTTTATTTTTTTTTAATATTCACTATAAAACCAAAACTTATCCAATAACGAAACAAATTAAATGCCTTATGCTCCTGTAGATTATCACATATATTCGTGCTTAATGATTTTATTCATAAATAAGGCAAAATATAGTAAAGCTGAATGAAACTTGTAAATTTGCTCGGTAGATAATGGGTAACTTAACCTGATACACAGCTAAGCATTTTAAAAGATTAGAGAATAATTTTAATTATAATTTTTGTATGTTTAAATGCTATTAAAAATATATTATACCTGTATGTAACATAAATTAATCCGAGGCATGTTTAAATGATATTTTCTATAACAAACAGCAGCTACAGTATGCATTCACTACACTTTCATATTATATAAGAGAAGCTAAAAATTCAGGTTTTCGTTAGTCACGCAGCAATGACTTGGATCTAACGCTTGTTTTTGATTGGCCCTAGTCAATGCTTCGTGACTTGTTTTTTGCTGATTGGTGTGAATCAGCCTTCTTCTCCGTTTGCTGGGAGAACTGCTCTCCCACGCCATGTTAGTTCAGTTCCAATTTTTAAAGCGAGACGAGTGGATGTCTGGGCTTTCCGTCACCTGTACTTCCTAAGCCCTGTCTACGAGAGGTAGATATAAACACCAAATTTTGTAAATATTTTGATGATATTTCGATTGATTTCGTCCGTTCCGGAAAATTACCTTAAATCTTATTAAGAAGAATAAAAACCGATATAAGTGCTAACAGGACTTTTCAGCGACATCATTTCGGAATTTTCAACTCATTAAAATTTTATATTATTTCTGTTTTGAGATTATTTATCAGTATGTTCAATATGTTCTAAATTTCAGTATGGGGCCGCTATTGACCGAATTCTTACATTATAAATATCGGTTCGTTGGATTTTAATAATCATATGCCAATTTCTCGTCTCCAGTTTTTCCAAATCTATTTGAAATTCCCGGTTAGCCATGTTTGACAGCTACCGCATATTTTCCTTACTTGATCAAATTAGCAACATGTCTGCTCGACTATTTTTGCGTACCGTTTTGATGCTAATAGTAAATTTTAATTTATTCGACATGGTTCGATAATTTTGGTTTCAACTCCAGCCACTATTCTCCAATGAAAAAGTCATATTTTATAACAATATTTTGTATTTTCAAAATTTATTCGGAA
>JAGDQP010011841.1:0-51913 GCA_022664845.1 Lepisma saccharinum
TGCCATGTGAGCTTTGTGGTGGACAAACACCGCGTGCTTGGACTTTCCCGGGGATCTCGTATTTCCAACCACTTCCTTCATTCCACCAATTCTTCATCATCATCCGTTGGCCTAGAGCCAAACTTGCCTAAAGGGTTTAACCCTAAAAACACCGAGGTGGGTCCAACGGACCCCAACGGTTACATTTTTGTGTTTAGAATTTTTTGTATTTCGCCTACATACATGGTTTTCTGTGCCAACTATATTTGCACTTTTTTGCTTCTGTCACCTGATTTTAAATGTTAAATCTTTTTTTGATTTTTATACGAGGCTGCGAGTCCAAAATAGTAACATTAAAACCCAAGGTGGGTCCATTGGACCCTTATACATTAACCGATGATTATCATTGTGAATAACACTAGCGAGGTGTTGGCAACACTGGAGTTACACAGTGTTGGCAACTCTGGCTACAAGGGGAGGTGGCAACACTAAGATCGTCACTTGTAGATCATTTCGCGCTGCTTTTCCTTTTGTATTACATTTTGTCTACTGATAGTGCAATTGCTGACAAAATTTAGTTTCTTGTTGCACAATGGCGAGAAATCGCAATCGTTCAGAAGAAATTCCTGACTTGTTAGATGAAGTTAGTGTTGAGGACATGGATTTACAATTAGTAGAATTTATGGAAGAGGACGAGAGCTATGTTCCCAGTAATAGTGAAAGCGATCACGTACGTGTGACTTCAGCAGAGAGTAGCAGTTTTGAATTGGATGATGCTGTAAATAACACATAAAAAACGAGTGATGTTTACCTGAGTAAAACTAGAATGGAAGAAAACTTACTCAAGTTTTAGTAGAACTAAAGGTTTTAACATTGTGAAATCAAAACTGAACAAAGTTGTGTTACCTCCGTCAAAGGAAGTACAGACTCAAGAAGAAAGCTTCCAATTGTATGTCGAAACAGACATCCTCCAGAAATTGTTTAGCACACAAACGAGGAGGCTACAAGATACTGGGTGATAAGGCAAGTATATGGCAGCCATGTGACTCACAAGAAATTCTTGCTTTCATAGGTTTGCTGCTGACAGCGGGATCATTGAAATGGAATAACTTAGATGTAAGTATTCTTTGGGATTCAGAACTTGGACCTCCACTCTTTCGAGCAACAATGAGTAGAAATAGATTTCAGTTGCTTTCAAGATTTCTGCGATTTGATGATAAAAATAGTAGGAGTGAGAGAAGGAAGAAAGATAAATTGGCCCCAATTAGGGATGTATGGGAACAAGTCAATAAATCTCTTCAAAAACATTATTTGCCTGGTGTCAATATTACTGTTGACGAACAATTGGTTTTCATTTCGCGGACGATGTCCGTTCAGAGTATATATCCCATCTAAACCGGACAAATATGGAATAAAAATATGGTGGGCTTGTGATTCGGCAACCTCATATCAACTCAGAGGCATTCCGTACTTGGGAAAAGAAAAAAAACGTGAAGGCTGAACCAGGACTTGGAGCACGGGTAGTTACTCAGTTGGTTGAACCCCACTATAAAAGTCATAGAAATGTGACTTGTGATAATTATTTCACTGATTTCAATTTGGCAAAAGACTTGCTGAAAAATGGAGTGACAGTGGTGGGAACGGTTAGAAAAAACAAGACATTTGTACCGAAAGAATTCCTGGCAGATAGGAAGAGAGATGAGAATTCTTCACTGTTTGGTTTCTATGAGGATTTTACGCTTGTTTCATATGTTCCCAAAAAAGGAAAGTGTGTTTTATTACTATCTTCCATGCATCATGACGACAATGTGGTAGAGTAGAAAGAAAAACCAGAAATAATCTTATGCTATAATGAAACGAAAGGCGGTGTGGACACCTTAGATCAAATGTTACATGAATATTCCTGCAATTGAAAAACCAACCGTTGTCCTTATGCATTTTTCATTAACCTCATTGACGTTATTGCTCTTGCCGCGTACGTTGTGTGGATGAATCTCAATCCTGATTGGGAACAATCCAATCCAATTTTTTCGTGCAACGAAGAAAGCACGGAAAGAGAAGCAACAGTGCGAAGTATGCAAGAAGAACGTGTGAAACGAACATTCTGTGGTAAAGCGTCTGTGCGTTGGCTGTAAGTAAATTATTCGCTGGTGTGATTTTCTGCGTAAATTCATAATTCGTTGCCAAAAAATCAATATTTTACAATCAATGTTTGTACTATCAAACTGTAAAACTATATTTTGAAATCCACGCACTCACGCAGAAACATTTTAGTAAAGTGAATTTGGAATAAGGACTACTGAAGTAAAAATTTCTCACGTATGATTTTCTCAATTATACTTTTTGTACCAAAATTTCCTTTCAAAAATAAAAGACATGCTTATTTTACACTTAGTATATGTTTGGTTCCTATTGAATGCCCTACTAAAGAAACTTAAGGAGTGACAAGATAATAAGATTGATATCCTGCGAGGGCTGTTACATATCTTCCAATAAATAAAAGTAGGAAAAAATACTAATACTCGTAGTAATATACTTTTCAGATAGCACCACCTTCATACCTTACAAAAAATAAACTAAAATTAATCTAACCTAACCTAATCTAAGCTAAAACTAAAATTAATCTAGCCTGACCTAAAGTAAGCTAAAACTAAACATTGTAAAGCACTAGAATTCGATAACAAAATCTATTACAATAAGTTAAAATCCTGTATTAATGAGTATGGGTCCAACGGACCCACCTTGGGCATTTCTGTATGTAAAATACCTTGGTGTTTCTAGGGTTAATATAATCTTAAAATACACCATTGTAAGGAACCAATGTAAATATGGTCCACAAATGTAAGGAACAAAAAGTCGGTATATTTGTGAAACTCTGAAAATTGGTGATATTGTACGTTTCAGCAGTTATCATTAATCAAGGTAACTCTGGTAAACTTTATTTTTATATGGACCAGTCTAGTGACTTTGGACTTCGGCCCATTACGATTCACCCCTTAGCTATTAAAATCCACACCCATGCCCGGGACTCGAGCCGTTGGCCTACCGCCGCAGACCGTAGTGAACCCTTGTCAATCATTCTTGGAACTTATTTGACGAATTTGTGTTTCTTTGTGCTTGGCAAATGGTGTATAAGCATTTGGATTTATTGTCGAGTAGGGACTTGGGAGACTCGACAAAATACAATCCTGAATATTTACGAAGTCTTCCTATACTTAATTAGACCTACGATCCTACAGCATGAATCGCAGGAGTAGCCTTCTACTATGAAAAACTTAAGATATTGGAACGTCACGCTTTGCGAATTGCCTTTCGCATTCAATAGCTCAGTGAGCTCTATGACCGAGTCCGGTTCACCAAGCTGAAATATATACGTTAACGATACGAAACTGAACATTTTTTATTAATACATACCGTGCACACACACACTCCCGCTTTAATCCCCGACACACTGTTATATAAACACCTCTCTCACTGCTCAGACCCATATACACCATATGCATAGCAATACAATCACGAACCAACACAATGACTACGAACTGAACCACACAATATCCACATTATATAGCACATCATTTCACGCACAATAACCCAACTTCCAACCCTGCCTACATTAGTCCAGCATAGACTTTGGATTATAGAAAACCTGCGTAGGAAGGGCAGAGTGTAAAAGATTAAAAGGCCACGAATAATAAACAATAAAAGAAAAATAGGATAAAGATAAATATAAATCACATAAACAAACTATTATCTCATGCATTCCCTCCGTTTTCTTTGCAACTCAAACCGAAATGAGCTTGTAGCCCTGGAGAGGTGTTAATCCACGTGCTAGCAAACAAAATAATAGTATCAGTGTATACACATATTCAAAAATCTGTTATTGTTATTAACTGATGCTTCATATGTCCTCATATTTCAACCTGTAGTCCACAGATCCAGCGGTTCCCAAAGCACGTCAACAAACTTTGGGGGATGAATGCTTACACCGAAAACCAAGCTAATTTCTACAATAGAAAAGGAAAGTGCCAATGTTAATCATGAAGTGTTGGATGGCAAGGAACATAAACTGTTATATTTTGGTTTGCAACAATTATGCTACATTCCATCGGACTGGAATTTTATGGGCACCTGTTTCTGTTTTCTAAGGAGGATTAATTGAAAATTTACTGGAACCAAGACAGAAACGACTCTTCCCTGTCAAGGATATAGTTTCATTCTGTAGTGCAATAAGAAGTCTCGCGACATCACCTCTAATTGTATATAATAATGGACCTCAGTGGAAGACGGGTAATGGTAAAATTACGTGTTTTCCATAATATGTTACTTTATTGATGTATTGTCCTCGTTTTGAATATTCTGCATTACCTAAAAGTCTTTGACGCAAAACCTTCATTAGAAAAAAGGTGTTTATCAATGCATTTATACAAAAGTTATGAAAGTGATGTTACTTGGAAAATATCGCTGTGTATTGTTGTTAATATGTTGAAGCAAGATGTAAAACCTAATCTGAAGCTCTTGACCTGAGTTTACACCGACTCTCAAGTTACAATTCAACAGAAAACACGAAAAATATAAAGACTGTTTACCCTAGCATTTCGAAACAGTGAGTTTCTGCGAGTTAAGAGAAGCTCAGGAACTTATATCTAAGAAATGTCCGACATATGTCAGTACAAAATTCTTCCTTGCTATTTCGTAAGAACTAAAGCAAATTTAAACAAAAGCTCTATTGAGAAGTTAAAGACTGTTCTATGTGTAAGCTTAATTACTTATTAAAGTCGAACTTCATACTTCGATATACTATTGATTTGAGATGTCACAATTCCCATAAATTATATAAACAATAATTAATCAATGCATATTCAATTTACAATTCATAAAGTTTGAATCTCCGGATCAACGTTACATTATTTTCATGATGCGAGAAAAGAATAAGGAAAGTCTATAGCAGAAGGAACAGAATATCAACGAGAAAGATAAAGATGTTACCATTCTATGAATTGAGAAATCTCTAAATTTAATCAAGGATGTTTCTCGAAAACATTTGTTGTAACACATAAACAACACGAATGTTTAATATTTTAAAATAAAAATAGATGAATGGTTGTCTTTTCTCTCCTTTTATACTTTTATTTTCATCACTACAATACTGCCTGAATATTGAATTCATATTTTTCAGGATACACCGTAATGGAGGACCTGTAATAAGGTCAGAACCGAGTATTTCGGAAGTTATTTTCTTTGTTGTCATTGTTGTGCTGCTTCCAATGAGTTGATATTCGAGTTTGTTAAATAAGACTACGTAAATAAGAAAATTTAGGTTCTATTTTCCCTTTAGGTTTAGCTACCAAAGAGTTAATTAGGAAATGAACTTGAACTCAATTTAAGTTGTCCATAAAGTCCCTGTGAGTTGTGGATATTTAAGTCAGGCAAAAAGTACTTAATTGATATTGCTCGTTATTCCCTAATACCAAACGTTTAATGAAGAGTGCAACAATCAATATTGTTGGACTCTTCATATCTCTATATGAAACAATGAAAAATCGGTTTCCATGCAACAATACAATTTACTATGTTATTTTTGAAAATGAGGTCCCAGAGGCGTAAGTTATAATACTTTTGTAATAATTTTGTATATATTTTATCTTTTAGTTGGTTTTAGGATCTTCTTTTAGAATCATGCGGTAGGGTTTGGGCTCTTGGGTATTTTATATAAGGAGAAGAAAATTTAGAAAAGTAATAACCATCCATAATTCCCATTCTAACGTGCTATCTAATAGATTTTTTTTTTATCATCCTGCACTGTTTTAAAAACTACTGATCCTGAGGCTCGTAGTTTGTATAGCTCATACCTTCAAGTCCCCTTAAAACCATATATTCCGACATCTAACATGTTATCCATAACTAGATGACGCTTTCGACAAGCATTATTTCTCTCTCCCCTACGGTGAACATACATCCCGAATTTTTCGGGACAGTACGAAATTTTAGGGTTGTGTCTTTGTATCCCGAAAAAAGTATTAAGATATCCATAATTGTATATAAAATAGGCACGTTTACACTTTTTTCTCAGCGTTCATAAATAATTAACAATACGTAATCAACTAACGAATAATAGCTTAGTTATAATAAATCATAAATTATTGTATATTTACAAATAAATCATCTGTAAGGTAGCTCAATTGAATTATCAGCTCAACACTATAAGGTACCAAATTTCTCAACTTGGTGCATTTTTTTTAATTTTCAAGTCAAGGTAGTTTTTAACAAAACGCAACTTTTAAGCTAAATTTGTGGTCTGGATAGAAACTTTTCTTGGGTTAACCCTTAGAGAACCCGCAATTAGAGGGGGGAATATCCTGATAAGACCTGTCCAAAATTTTTGATTGATAATATATGGACACTGTACTTATATCCCATGCTAAAGAATAAATCAGTACTCGTCGTAATGTATATCCAGAGCTTTACCCTGCAAAATTCTACAATTTCGAGTGGGAAATTTTCAAAAATCGTTTGCTCCATGGTAAGGAATCCTTCTACAATTCTTACGGTTTGGAAACAACTTGCCTTTTAGTGCATGATCTCTGGTGTGAGTTGTTTGTTTTTCAAACTGAGTACATGAATATGAGGGTTCAAAGTTAGAAACTATTGCTTTCACAACATTGTGCAGGACACTTCTAACAATCTACGTTTAGAACTGTACATATCCTTAGAATGACTAATTCTAGGTAAGTAGCAGGGCACTTTTTAAGACCAAATACGGTATTTCGAGCACATGCCATTGGGTTCATTTCTGATAGAATTAGCAGTGATTTGTTATATTAGTAGTTAAAATATTGGTAGTTAATACAAAAATCATTTTGCTTTCAACTTTATCTTTAACTATGATAAAGGCTTCAATCGATGAATAATTTCCTTCTAAAATATATGCAGTGTTAAAAGCAAATCAATTAAAAACTACTACAATGACTCCTTTATATGTGGAAATAGATATAAATTACATCGAGGGTTATTCCTATGGGACATGTATGGTTAGTTCTCCGGTGGCAGATTTTGAAATGCTCACATTTACCCGACTACGTTTTTCGTTTGCGGGAATACAACATAAACTATTGAATACCGTGGGAAGAGGACTCGCCTCAGACGGTATAAAGACTTGTGTTGTCATTGCCAATCTTCTAACATATGTTCATAGACGAACGAAGAATATACAATGATTCTCTCAATCTAAAATCTGTTTTTCACGGTTATTTGTCACTTTGTGTGCTGAATATCGGGCAGTAAACCTTGACTCAATTACTGCGTTAAGGAAATTAATTATTTTATTTCAGTTTTAGTTATACGTGAATTTACTTCTGAATTGTTTTTGAGAGCTGTATCTGAGCCTGCAACTGTCACAGGTCAGTTTAGGTAAATGCCATTGATAGGAAGTTCGCAAGATAGCTAAAGGTATAGAAGTTTGTTTCGCATCATTGCTTAAGTCTTTACGTAGCATTACAAATATTACTCTAAGTTACGAATTACGAAAGAAATATAATTTACGAAAGAAATATAATTTTCTAATTGCAAATTCAAATACTTCAGTAACACTTGTTCAACTTCCAGTATAAACACACTTCTTTTTACAAGGAAAAAATAACTTTCTTAATTCAATATGAGAAAAAGAAGTATTTTGAATTTCTTGTCTTTTGGTGCTGACATCTAGTGTTCTTCTTTTAAGTTCACATCTTTTACACCTGTTTGTCATAAAAGTTTTAGAGAATCGTTTCTCACTTTCGTTTTTCCTTTGTACAAATAAAACCTGTTCTATTTAATATAAATTCTAAAGAATATATGGTCTGCGATACTTGAAACATATGGTTTAAATTAGTAGTGCGCTACCTCGTTCGTTTACTATATAAAGAATTCTCCACGCACGATATAAATGCATACTGTTATATATTCAACCATTACCCCAATCGAGATAAAAGGTCGATGAACACGTGTCAACTGTTATTTTAATGATATTCGACGTCTCATTGAACCAAATAACCAGAAAGGGAAATTCCCGGGCCTGAAGTTTAGAAAGTAGTCTTAAATATAAGCAACTCCGCATGGTACTACTTACGTCATTAGAGAACACACTTGTCACATGTCCATCTTTTTTCTTTTAAGTTTTACAGTTGAAAAATTTCAATATTTGAATTTCCGTTAAAACCAAGAGAATTACGTTAACACTGAAACTTTGAGATGATATAGTGTTGTCCTTTAGGTGCTTCACAAACATTAGAATAAAAATATTCTTCTGAACCATCTTAATTGCTAGATAACTTCTATCAAAAATGGGCAAGTGTGCTCCATTAGGACACAGGACGCCTGTTTTGGAGAGTCGCGTAATAGAAATATTTTAACTTCTTTCTATGTTACTTGCTTTATTATTTTTTTAACCCAATTTCATCAGGTGGACTGTAGAAGAAGCGATTGTCTAACCCTATCACGTCTGAGGAATGATGATTAACGCGGATCACTATTGTTCCACACTTCTAGCGGAGCACGGATGGCAGCTAGGACTTACTCTGTCTATATTAGTTGAGCCAGAATCAACAATTATTGTTCTATATTGAACCCTGATTATATATCTTAGGTACTTGCATATTCTGTCGAATAATGTTTATGACAAATTTGGCGGAGCTAGGTCTAACTGAATGGAAGAAATTTGAATATTTTTGTAAATATGTTTAACACACTAAACTACTGCATCAATCAAGATTGTTCCAGCGGCTCTAAGCTAGCCTAGCCAAGATCTTTCCAACGACACCTCATCACGTCTCTTTACTTTGTGGTTCATGAGATATATTTTGGGAACGGGTTGGCATCACTGACAACGAGTTTTCCGAGAACGTGAATACCCAAAGTATATGGCTATTGTGTCCAATAATGTTCATGATAAGTTTGGCACATCTATGTCTAATTGAATGGAAGCAATTTGACCAATGGATTTTTTTTTTAAAATGGGTTGATAACACTGAACTATTGCAACATTCATGAAAGTTTAAGCTACCATGTTAAAGATTAGTCAAGATATTTCCAATGACACCTCAAGCATTTCTCTACACTATGTAGATACTGGGATTTCATATCTGGCCACGGACGGACAGAATGAGCGGGATTATAATGTTCCTTTAGCAATAGCTTCGCTATTAAAGGACTTAAAGAGACGGGAGATTCTTAGGTAAGTATCTATCCGTTGAGAGAGAGCATAAATTAAAGGATAGCAGGCTCCAAATGAGTGAATACACTTCTAGAGAATAAACCTTCCTTAATTTTATTTTATTTATTTAACAATCTACAGATACAGTCTAAATTCGCATATCTATCATCAATAACAACAACAGGAAGGACTTTTGGAAGGAACCACCCTGGCCTTACTCGCAGTGCCACTTGCCTAGTTTTGTTGAGTTAAATTTAAGTAACGATGGCCAGAACGGTGCATCGAAAGCACGTCTTTCCTTTGACAAGGCGAGTACTCTAGCGGCTTTGCAAGTTTGGTGACAGTACTCTAGCGACGATTCTATTTCGTCGGTACATTTATTATTTAGCAAAAGTTGGGACATTTATATAGAATGAATCCACAAGATGGCTCTGCAAGTTGTTGGCAGGAGATCTTGCTAAGCACCTTTTACTATATTCAAAATGAGTTCAGAAGTCAAACGGTATTTGTGTATTTATCACAGCAACTAAGATCTTTGTCGCATGTACATTAATGGAAATTCGCAGCTAAGGTAACACTGAAATAAAATTCTGCGCTTGAAGCAAGACAGTTTAAAAACTGATTCTTTACTATGTAACATATAACTAATGTTTTATTTCAAATTACTACTAATTAAACTGGAAAATCAAGTTCATCGGAAGAAACTCTTTACTCCATCTGCGATCTTTTGGTAACAATGATTTTTAAATCTAAAAAAAAAATGGATGTGTAAATCGAATACATTAAAATGTGTGATAGATTAAAGATTTCAAATCGATGTTAATAATTTTAGTTGGTACGTATAATTCTTTAAAGGCTTGTGTATACTTCAGTATAGTATACATGGCGTAAAAGCCATTACTTTGATAGTATGACAATATCTATTAAAATAAGAAAATTAACCTAAAACAAAATTCAGGACTTTAATCAATACTAGATTTTGTGCTCAAAATATAGTTTAAAAATGGATGCGTTATTCAAACTAAAGTTAACGTATCGAATATTCTGAATCCAAAATCTTTTTGTTATATTTCCAGGAAGAATTAAAAATAGATCTTCATTGAATCTTCTGTTGAGTGAAGTACTACCTATCCTCCAGATATTCCGATGTTTACTGGAAACTTTCCGGAGGGATGCTGAGCTGTTAAATGTAAGTTTTTATACTTACTCACAGAAACGGATTAATCGTGTTATTTTGCTTGTACGGTATACAAAATCTATCACACTGCCTGAGACTTAGACGCCTATAGGTCATAAATAAAAATTCAAATTGAAATTAAAAGTCTGTCACTATAAGTATTACATGAAATCAGTTCTTTGCTGAAGGTAATTTCAACAGAAAGTATCTTTAAATTAACGCACCAACCCTTAATGATGAACTGTCAGTGAATTGCCTTAGACACTTTCATTCGTTTACTCTAGAACACCAGATGCTTGTATCAAAGGCAAAAAGAAACCCTTTCAATCAAGCTTAACTTATGCTGAAGCACTTGCAGTTTTCGGCAGAACCCTGAAGAAGATGACAATTATAGTGGGGTTCTTGTCAAATACACGTGACTTATCAAAAAAGCATTTATATAAAATACCTCAGACTCAAAGATAGAACGCAACAGGATCGGTATTATATTTAACAGCTTTCAAAGTCTTCAAAAGCAACACAGCTTAAGTTGAAATAATAATCCATCTTAAATTTCAGTAATTCTTTCCATTGCAGACAATTTACGATTTTATTTCCTCTACAGAAAGCATATCTTTTTATCTTGCTTGCAAATTATTTTACATTCTTCTGGCATCTAGTGTTATTTTAATATCTTATTTATGATAAGTGAAATTTCATAATTATATAGAAAAGACTGTACGTCAATGTAATTTTCTATTTCCCACAATTCTGATAATAAACTGCCAAACAAAGTGAGATAATTTAGATACTAAAGATTTAGCCTAATTATAGGATCCAAAAGATTTCAGCTTTTTCTGGTTGGTTTAGGACACAAGCATGATATAATAGGATTAGAACTGATAGTCTGAGAGGCCATAGATCAGTTACTAAAACGACGAATCCCGGGATAGTCCCTTTAAGTTAGGTTTTGACCGACATCCTTCCCATGCCTTTTCCCGGCCTGAACCAAACTTGCCTAAAGACGTACAATTTACTTCTATGGAGGTTCGAGTGGATTTAAGCACGTATCATGTGTGTTCTCTTATCTAACATATTCTTGAATTCTTAATTACAGGTGGAATTTAGTTTCCACAGCACCAATTTAGAAACAGACCTCTTCATAATTTCTGAAACAAGATTGATAGACAGTAAAATCAACAAATTTAAATCTACTATACGAAGATCATTGTGTCCATGTTTCTATAAAATATCATGCTTAAATACGATTAATGCTACCTTGATTTAGTACTAGATAAAATAAATCAGCCATGCATTTCCGTGTTATTTAAACCTTGAAAGTTTACCTCAACGTAACTGACACATTCCAACACTTAAACTTAAGAGTCAAGTTTCTTGTTTTTCTTCACTTCATTTCTCTTCAAAATGTTTATAAACATTTTATGATGACATCATTCATATGTAAGAAACAGAAACAATGAAGATAAATATTTAAATGAAGACTACAGCAAAAGAACGTGCGTTATTTATTTTCATGTTCTTTTTTTATAGAAGAGCGTTCTAAAGATTCACAATTTCAATTGCTTAAACCTGCACATCAAATAAGGATTTACTTTTAATAGACAAACTATACATATGCCCTTCAAGCATGATAGTTTGTTAAAAATATATTTCTAAGAGCAATTAAATGGTCGTATTATCTCAATTTGGACGAAAATTGACAAAGCAAGTTACTTTCCTTTGTTCTTCAAACGTTATGTTACACAGAATGTTACACATTCAGGATTGTACATAATACACCTTTGGATTCAAACTGCATATGTTATTCAATCATATTAAAATCAAAGCCATGTGTGCCTCAAATATTTGTTATCTCTTAGATTAAGCAAGTGTGGCCTTTCCTGGCTTATAATAAAATAGTAGTTTAATTTAGAAAGCAGTCCAGAGGTGTTTCAAATGCGTCCATAGGTGCTTAGACAGTTGGCAACGAGGGAATGTCAACATGTATCCAAGAAAAGGCAAACATAATAGTTGGTGGAAAATCAAATATGATGATAGCTAAATTCAGAAACGTGTGTATAATGTTCTCCCGAATCAAATGCAGACAACTGCAAAAGATGAAGAACAACAAAATTAAACACTACTTCAAAGTGAGTAACGTTTCCAGCGTACTACAAAAATATTCATGTGCGTTTCTCCCAAGTTTTTGACACATTTCCACATACTATGTTAACGTGTGTTTCATAGCATATCGTGATTGAGTCCCATGGATAGGATAAGATAAAATGCATTGTATGGGAGGTAACAGCACTATGGCTTACGCCTTTCCCGAGAATCCCATGGAAAATAGATCACCACAGTTCTCGCTAAATTATCAGTCGAAATAAAGAGCATTTGAGCTTCAAAATGTTTGTGTATTAAAGTACATTCAAATTTAAAATTTTACCATATTCTTGAAGACAGAAACTGTAAACTAAAACTGAACTATGAAATGCAATTGAACTATATTCACTTGTAACAACAAAAAGACTTAAAACTTATTTCTCGGTGTTTCAACCATTGCCGCATTCAAATGTTTGATTTTCTAATAATTCCTCATTTTCCAGTAGGTTTATAATTATAACATCTTACCTGCAACGTTGGTGTTACGAATCTTATTGCACAGAACAGGGTTTCGAGATTAAAGCGCTGTAAAGTCGAATTTAGGAGGATAAGCAGAGTTTTTCTATCGATTCTTGACCATCTCAAAATAAATTTAAATGTTTTGTTACAAAAGATTGGAATTTACAGTACAGTCGGATGAGTAACTTCGAATGAACAGTATGTGCCTGTTGATTGGAATAAAGATATAAAGTACTATAATATGTTCTGTTTAGTGCAGTATACTTCATTAATCTGCTAACAATCCCATCAAAACTGCATAAAACGGAAATATGTGTAATAGGAAAGAAAAAAGGTGTCACTACATTCTGATCTGGGCACGTTTAGCTGAATTTCTACTACTTCCGATGTGATTCTGGTGGGGGATACACACGTTTATGGTCAGGGTTTCATATTTGATATCTTCCACTTGCTTATGTTTTTCCATTTTAGACACGTGGTGACTTTCCTTTGTAAGGCACGGACATAATACGTCCAGAGGTGCCTTGGCAAAAATACTGTATTTAACAGGAAACTTGTATTTAAAAAAAAATGCAAACATGATACCGTATATTGGGATTTAATCTCTAAAGGAAATTTAAGCATTTGAAAGGCAGAATAAGAGTGTACATTTCCTCTGTGTACATTTCCAGAGTACTTAATTTACCTAAGTGTATAACTGAGATTCAAAGATCATTTCAAACATTTTTAAGGGTTCTAAATTCCATAGAAAGAATTTAGAATCATAAGAAACAGACTGTCATCTGTAGTGGAAGAACTGAATTAAGTAAACTTAATTGATATTTATTTATTTAGGGAATGATTCAAACTCTTTCCAAGTAAAACACAATCACCTGATATTGAGCTCCCATGTACGACTTTTTGTAACGTAAAGAGAATGTTATTTTATGCAAGTTACATTTTTTTGTTTATTAAAATCATTCTCTACATTTAAAAGTGATTTCGAAAAGTTTAACACTGACTACAAACATCTGACTCCGTCTAAATCTAAACGTAAGCGTTTCTCAAATGTTAGTCGTGTGGTTGGTTCCTTCCAATCAAGAGTACCGGGTTTGATAGCGAAAGAGACAAATGGTTTGCAGCTCATTTTAAATTGCAGTCCTTAGAACATCTTCATCTGATGGAAATAAGCGGCAAACTCCTATCGGCTCAACTTGCCCAGAAACTGATATATTTCTCCGGAAAGAACACAAATCATTATCATGGTCGTCATGACATTGATAATAGTTTTCAGTTATATATAAAACGTTAAATCATGTTCGAGAAATTTAATGTTTCTTTCCAACGGGCTGAATTGGCCTTCGACCTGCACTTATAACAGAGATGAATTCCTTGGGCGAGATCTCTTTCAGCAGTCAAGTCCTTAGGTAGGTGCTATTCTGCCATTTGACTGGTGATACTCTGAAATAAACCATCTCTCTCCGCGTTGTTGATTTGAAATCAGCGATTGTAACCATTAGAGGACGGAAACCGGACAAGAGATTTCGTCTTCTACCTCCGATGTTGATGACGGGTCTTACTGCAGGTATTTCTATGACCTGAAATCCTGTAAAAAGGGGAACCATTAATGATTTGCCATTTCCATTCATTGGAGTAATTGAATATCTTCCATCATAAGCGTCTGATTAAAATAAAGTTTAATAATTTTAGTTAGTTTGTATCTGTATATCTTCAATTTCAATTTCCTTGATATTAATCGCGATGTTAAAATTTTTTGGACTGAAAATAAACATGCGTTCCCTGATACGAAGCGACATTTTATTTCTTCCGTGACCTCATTTTTGCTTGCTACGTATCCTCCTAAGTATTTTAATTTGTTTACATCCTCTATGACCTCATCCCTAATTCTTATGTTTTTATTTCCTCCATTCTCTGTGTTTTGGCTTGCTATCATATATTTTGTTTTATCTATGTTTACCTGTAGACGTATCTTATCGCACGCTTCTACTAAGACATCGGGGTTGCTTTGTAGTGCATCTATATCGTCCCCTATTAAATCTACACCATCCGCGTATACGAATAGTTGATTCAAACCATTCAATGACAGTCCCTTTTTGTCCCCTTTAATTTTTAAAAACGCATATTCTAACGCAAGGTTAAACAGTAGTAATGACAAGGAATCGCCTTCTTTCAATCCGTTGCGAATCTTCAAACTATCTGACATATTACTACCTATCCGTACTTTGCTTATGGGGTCGCTGAGACACATCTTTACTAGTTGAACCATTTTTTTCGGAATTCCAAATCGTATCAGGATACTGTATAATTTTTCCCTTTTGATAGAGTCATATGCTTTCTTAAAATCAATGAGTAGCTGGTGAACCGTCCCACTGTATTCCCATTCCTTCTCCTAAATTTGTCTCAAGGCGAAAATTTGGTCCAATGTGGATTTATTCCTTCTAAATCTACATTGGTGATCTCCAATTATTTCATCTACGTATACACTCAGCCGTGGTAACAGAATATTACTTAATACCTTGTAACAGGTTGGAAGTAACGAAATTCTGAGGTAATTATTACAGTCCGATTTATTGCCTGTTTTGTAAATCGAAACTACTATTGAGGTTTTTCATTCTTTTGGGAGCTCCTCCTTTCTCCATATAGTAATTATTAATTTATGTAGTTCCTTGATAAGTGCCGTTCCTTCTGCTTTAATTATTCGGCTGGAATATTGTCTATTCCTAGTGATTTGAAATTCTGCCGGTAATACTTTACGGTTGCGAAAGTTGGAGTACTAACCTAGCAGATGAACATAAATTACGAGTGTTTGAAAATAAGTTTTTGAGGAAGATATAGGGGCCGAAACGGGAGGAGATGACTGGAGAATGGAGGAGACTGCATAATGAAGAACTCCACGGACTATATGATTCACCAGATGTTGTAAAAGTAATGAAATCACGACGACTAAGGTGGGCAGGCCATGTAACTCGATGGGGGAGAAAAGAAGATTATATTCTATCCTGGTTGGAAGGCCGGATGGAAGCAGACCATTGGGAAGGCCGAGACGTCTTTGGGGGGACAATAGAGATCTTCGAGAAGTAGGTGTTCGTGATCAAAACTGGCTTGATATTGTCCCAGGATAGAATCCAATGACGAAAGTTTTTTTACGGCGGCGATGAACTTACTAGTTCCATAAGCCATAGAGCTTGTTAGTTAGTTAGTTTGTATGTATAGGGTGCATTTTGCGATTACGTCGGTTTATTGAAAGTTTCGTGTTGATTGAGTAGTGATAATAAACAATAAATGTGAAGCTCAGAACGCAATATTGCAAACTTTGTGTATTAAGCCAGGTTACAGGTGGAGAGGTGATATTTTCATATTTTAATTTGGTTTACGCAAAGTTTGTAAAAGTGCTTAATGTGCTTAACGTTGCTAGTTTATTACCACTAGTCCATCAGCAAGTTTCAAATAAACCCACACAATGTCATTTGGAAAGGAATAAAACGACCTAACAGAGTTGCAACACTGACAGCGTTAGACAGGTGTATATATAAGTTTTATGAATCCTTGCGATTATAAATATCTTTAAGTAAAATAACATGCTTTATCCAAATACTGTGAAATGTATTTTTGTATTTACAGGAAATTGTTGATTTATTTTTCTCCAAGTTAGACAACATTGCGCTTAAAGCAAATTGTCCATTAAACCATAATTTGGGATACTGATAGAACGATAAATAAATAGTAACTGAAGACAGACAATTATCCGTTCCACAAGACTATGATACTGCATCCAGAATTAATCAACTGACGAATGGAATCATCCGCAGTGCAATTGCAAGAGTAAATTTTGGACCATAAGAGATAAGTACAAAAGATTTTAGTTTCCTTTTAAATTCTCAGTTATCTTATTTACATTTTGACATTCAATTCAATGTTGGGCACAAAAGAGAAACGTTCATACCGTGTTGTTACGTATCAATACTGGTATTGAAATATACGAAAATAAGAGATAAACTAGAGTATGGCATGGCAAAATCATCCTATTTATGATCTGTATCATCTGAACTATACTGGTATATATCATCTGTATCATCTTTTGAGGCAAAGCAGAAAGGAATTTCAGCTTCGATTTTTGTGACCCTATTCTCTTTTCCAATTGTTTAATATTTTTTAGAAAAATTCATAATAACAGGATATTTATTCCCTCTTTTCCAAAACTTCATAGACTTAATTGGGTATTATTTAAATTTGAATTTAATTCATAATATGTTGTATTGAAGAGATACAATAGATTTTTTTGAATATTGTTAACTAAGTATATTTAGAATTAAAAATTCACTTTTGGTTCTTTTCATCTCTTCTATGCTAAATGAACACACTATTTCTCTTCTGTGGTAATACTGATTACAAAGTTTGTATTTAGGTTTTTCTATTAATTCGCGTATTTAAATTTCCCTTCTCTTCAACCTATGTTTAAAAAGTAAGAATTTATGTTTAATACACTTTAATCTTTCATACAAATCTTAGAGAAATTTGTTTTAAATTTGTTTTATTTTAAATTTATCTTTTTAGTTTGGAGAATTTGTATTTTAAATTTGCTTTAATCCTTTCCTCCATTTCAATACTTCGATGCCAATCAGCATTTATATGAATTTGGGTGTAATAAGTTGAAATACAAACCAGACTCGAAAGCAGTTACTTATTTGTCACGAAACAAAAAAACAGTGTTGCACCCAATAGAGAAAACAGTGTTGCACCCAATAAAGAAAACAGTGTTGCACAAAAAACTTATTATCCACAAAAGATAATCTTGCAGATGACCGCCATTTACCGGTATCTGTACATACTCAGTAGTCAAAGTCTCTTTCGAAATTCACCGATTTGTGAATCTGTCACGAATCAGAAAACAGTGTACCACAAAATAAAGAAAACTCTGTTACACCAAGAAATAAAATTACCCCAATGATTTTGCAAAGAGTGCATCGGCTTAAACACGTCGGCTTCTGGACACATTTAGGTGCATTAGCCACCGTGTGACGGCACAAACATTAGTCTCCTGACATTGTTTAGCATCAACAATTTGACAAGTGTTTAGGTTTAATGGAGCAGTGGAGTGGAGAACAGCGTGCCTTTGCTGTGAAACCATTTTATGAAAACGGTGAGAGTTACGTACACGCTCAGCGTAAATTTCGAAGGCATTACGGAATTGATCGCAATCGTGATATTCCGTCACGTCACGCAATCAAGATGTGGATTCTAAATTTCACGTCCACTGGTTCTACGCTCAAGAAGAAAGGTGGCAGAGCAAAAACAGTGCGTACACCAGCGAATATCGCGCGTGTGAGAGACACGTTTGAGCAAAGTCCACGTCGGGCTGCGCGGCGCCATTCTGTGTTAATCGGGCTGTCCGACCGCAGCATACGGAGAATCCTACGCAATATTTGAAGTTTCATCCATATAAAATTCAAATCACCCATGCAATACATGAAGGTGACTACGGTAACAGGGTAAATTACTGTGAAAATGTGCTGCAGTTAATTAACGAAAAACCGAACTTTGTGCATAATTTACTGATGAGAGATGAGGCTCATTTCCATTTATCAGGTTTTGTGAACAAGCAAATTTTCCTATACTGGTCTTCCAACAGCCCGAAAGAATTGAAGCAAGGCACACATTCTTTTGAAGATGAGAATGAAATGGCTGTCACTATTACGGGACCACGTTACGTCCAAATGTTAGAAAACTTCCTTGCCCCTGCGCTTGCCCGTCTGCCAGCTAACAAAGAAACGTTTTTCCAACAAGATGGAGCTACATGCCACACAGCACGTGCTTCAATGGCAGTTGTGAATAACCTATTTCCAAACCATGTTATCTCCAGATTAGGAGACAACCCATGGCCGACCAGATCGCCCGATCTTTCAGCATGTGATTTCTTTCTTTGGAGATATCTAAATCCAAAGTCTTCAACGCTCCTGCACTCCAAACAATTCCAGTCCTTAAACGTCGCATTCAGGTCGAAGTTGGAATGATCCCCCTAGATATGCTGCAAAGAGTAATGCGTGACCTTAGCAAGAGCCCTCGTGAGTGTGTATAGCGAAAAGGCGGGCATCTGCAAGAAATCGTATTTTGGACAGTAAGTTTTTGTCGCAAAGCTGTTTGGTTTATTTTTTTCTACACTGTTATTTGTTTTGTGACTTCAACTCATAAATGGGTGACCTTAACAAGAGACTTTAAGTATTGTGTACAGCGAAATGGCTGTAATTTACAAGATGTGCTTTTTCGGACAGTCAGTTTTTTAGGGTGCAACACTGTTTTCTTCATTTTGTGCAACAGTTTTCTGTTTTATGACCTAAACTCACTAATGGGTGCCACTAGTAAGAGGCGTACTGAATGCTTACAGGGGGAAGGCGGTCATCTGCCGGATTACGTTTTCGAGCAATGTTTTTTGTGCAACACTGTTTCTTTATTTTGTGCAACACTGCTTTCTGTTTCGTGACAAATTCACAAATCGGTGAATTTAGGAAGAGACTTTGACTACTGAGTGTGTACAGAAAAATGACGGTCATCTGCAATATTATCTTTTGTGGACAATAAGTCTTCTTGGATCAAGGCTATTTTTTTTATTATTATTATTTTAAGCAATATTGCTTTTTGTTTGGTGACTTACATTCACAAATTAGTAAATGCTTTCATGTCTAGTTTGTATTTCAACAAGGACGGACAGCAGGAGCAGTAATAGAAAGTTCCTATTGCTACAGCTTATCAACGGACCTAAAAGCTAACAAGCCATATTTTAAAATAAAATAGGAAATTAAGTATCTTCATTGTCTAATATTCGTTCTTTGTTGCTTCCACCAATGATTTTATTACTACAAAATTCCATTGACGAAAACTTTCTTACTTCTCGCCATCTGTTAATGATCATTTTAATCGTAACCATATTCCTAGATGAAAATGCTCTTGATAATTAACATTACATGGTTAAATATATTCTATTTTTGTATGGATCTAAACTTATTTTTAGTTATTCAAACCATTAATAATAAAACATAAAAGTAGAAAATGTTTTTGAAAAAACTTGCATATCTAAATCATTTGCTTCTGCATTCAGACCGTCAATGTTTTCTATGCATTATTCTGTAGTACTTGTTAATACATGAGGACTATATTGTTCACTGCGATTATCTAAACTAGCAACATCTCGTTAAATAAATTTATTAAAATTACGCCTCAGTCATCGAACACACTGCACGCTGAAGAATGTGCCACGTGAGCTAATGGTGTGGTACATACTTTGATGTATTTAATTCTCGGAGTAGAAAGAGATATATTCCAACCGAAATGACTTGTTAGCCCAGCGCTATTTCCTTGCATTGTATAGAGCTATAAAGTCATTATGGTCGGATTATTTCAACCTTGACAAAAAAATCGAACATAAAAATTACAAATCTGTAATATATGTAAGCAAACGTCTTCATCGCAATATTAGCTATACAGCTCATCTCAGCTATACAGCAACACTCTTCAAATCGGAAATATGTTATGAGATCTATAGAATAGCAACAACGTTTGCACCAACATGCCCATTTTTACTTTTGTGTGTCAGCATATTCTACGAACCGTCCACTATAATCACTGATTATCATTGATTCATACATCTCGGATACTCGTGAAAAAGCAGGTCAAATACAAGCAGTACATTGCGTTGCATTTATCTTGAAACAAGCAATTCACTCATACGTTCTGTTGTCTAGAGACCTCTTATAAAGTGTTGATGGAAAATTTCGTCATATGTCAAACCAAATGTCTATTGTTTCCAAATTTAATATTTCGTTTTATTTTACAAGATGAGGTAAATATTTTGAGATATAATTATTTTTAACGCATTAAACGAGGTAGTAAACTACTTTAGTGGACCTACAGTTTTTAGTAAAGTGTGCTCAGAATCACTCCGTTGAATGGACTCTTTCGAGTCTTAAACTCCGCACCATGCACACAGAAAACGAAGTGCTAAGCTCTGAACCCCAACAGGAGCTCAGAATTCGGAATTTTTAAAAACGGAATTTAACATTATTTTATTAAGCGTTCAAAGTTTCCATGAGCAAGCATTTTCGCATTCTGAAAAAAAAAAAAACATAAATATATTATATTTGTTTCCATCAGAACGTTTGATTATAAGAAAGAATTGTGCACGTCAATTGTTTTTATCTTTTATATCTATTTCGCTGCTGATAGATGTATTTTCTTTATTATTGTGAATGCCGTTACGATGAATCCAATCTAATTTTCTTAGCAAAGGTTAAAATCAGAAAGAAACTATTTCGCATAAGGTTTTGTTTTATTTATGTATTTATTTATACTTTGCATTTCAGGGTACTTTTCCTCGAGGCCTAGATCAAGATAAATAAAACACCACTGAAATTTAGTCATCTACGTAACTTAAGTATTTTAGTACTTTTGTGTAAACGTCCCTCAACGACCATTTACAGAACTGGTATAAAGAGTAGCGGAATCAACTGGTGTTAAGTGTATTTTGAGCGACCTCTGTTGAGAAATCTGGGATATAGTAATTTCTCGTATTTAAACAAATTAACCAAGGACCTTAGTTGAAATTTAATGGTCGTACAGATCCTTCAGGTATTTACTGTGTTAAAAGTCCGTTCTAATTAGAAAACAAAAGAGAAGTATGGAAAGCTGCTGCTAGGTAATATCATATTTAAGATAATAAATATTCCAGTATTTACCTTTAATTACATGTTTAACGAGAAAGAATAACGGAACCCGGGAGACTCTTTCATACTTCAATTTTTACTTGAAATTGATACAATGTAGTGTATGCACATTTGCCTAAGCCTTTGACTCAAGTTCTAATCTAAAGAGTGAATCCGTAAATACTATTTCATTAATACAGAGGCAAAAGGGACGTCCTTTAAACGACGCCTCTGATTTTGTGTGATAAAACAACGAAGTAATGTTCTTTCAATATTAAAGGCAGATGTTTAACTAACACTTGTATCACTGAAAGGTGTAGATTTCAATCAGAGTCAGCATATTTTGACATCAGCTTATAATGCCCTGAATGAGTCGTCTTCAGTGTATCTTCCCAAAATACTCTAAAACTCTTTACATTCCTTCAATAAGATGTGTTACTCTTTAGTGCGATATTTACATTCAGCTTCAAGGTTATCAAACTAACGGGAATCTAGGACCTCCAAATGTACGTACAGTCTCGGTAGACATAATTGGCCGAAAATTCAAGCTTCTTTCTTTCCTTTTGAGGGAGGGCGATAATGTAACTTTCTGAGGAGGTGTTAATAAAAATGGACAATAGTGAGTAGATATAAATATATCTACAGGTGGAGTTTTCTCATGTCAAGGACACTAAGGAATAAGAGAAAATCCAGAAAAACTAATTTTGTGGAAAGGTATTTTGTTGCCTTTTCCGACCGCATGTAATGGGAATACTTAACAAATAAGTCTGTTCGTATCTCCACTACGATTTTCATTTCTATGACATGTTTCACACTAACCCTTTTAATAGCAAAAAAAAAATGTTAAAGTTACTTTGGTGAGTACGAAGCGAATGAAAATATGCATATCGTGTGCATCTACTGAAATGAAAAGCGCGTTTGGGGCAGAAAGATTTTTAGCAAGAACAATAAGAAAAAAGCTGTTGCATTTCACTAAAACCACACGGATTTTTTTTTATTTAGAGTTTTATGTTGCAGCTCATGTTTCTTCCTCTCCACACGCTTTAATGTGTTACTAGAATTTTTCGTTTGGCAATAGTGTTGAAGTAAAAAAAAAAAGACTTTAAATGGCTTCGAATACGACAATACATGTTGAAGACCAAGGAAAAAAATATCAGGGTTACCAGATCATTTTACCAGCGGAGGACAGTAAAAATGGATGACAACTGTGGATTATTTTTTCAACGGAACTACTAATCTAAGATTGGTAAACAATTACAGCTCATTTAAGATCCGATAAAGAAACACTGAAGAACAGAAACATTCCTTATTTTCAATTTTCAGTTTTTGCAGGACAAGTTACATAATATTATATATTTTTATCGTAACTTCCTATCAAGTAACGACATTTAATGAAAATGGAAAGCGATTACCAACTGATAAACTATTTGCTTGATATTTCGATAACAAACATTTTATTAAAATTAAAATTAAGAATCCAGGAGTACTCGTGTCTAATTCAGGTCTTTCCCATGATCTGCCCGCCATTATATTTTGGTCCACAGGTTAACGTTGAGCAAAGAAATGTATTTATTAAAGAGCATAAAATAAAGAAATCGAACTTTACGTAAGGTACGAGGAGAATAGTGGCGAGGAGATTACACGAACCTTTCCGTAATTCATCCAAACTCTTAGTACAAAATATAGATTATCATTTATAAATTTATAGAATTAATACATGAAAAAAATGGAAACCAACATAGATACCAAGTTATCCCATAAATGCCAAATGTGCGATGACCGTTGCAATGACGTTATCTGACGATCGAATAGGGAAGTAGACGGCACGTACCATAGCTGAGTCATATTCATTACGCAGCAGTGTGTGTAAGGAGAACGGTCTACTCCACGTTTTGGAAGTGTGTCTTGTGTTTGATCATGACATTGGCAGGAGCATATACGGCACGTCATATATCACCAGGGACATCCAGCCAGCACAGCGACATGAAACATCAATGCTGTACATGGATCGGTAATACACCTAGGTTCGATTGAAAACTGAAACTTTCAGAATTCTAATGCTTTTCACCAGATTTACTACGCAATAAACAATTATTTCCTTAATATTTCTGATACTACTAATAGTTCACCTACTAAATGCTGAAAATCATAGTTCGCGTACTTGTGCAATGTTGTTAATAAAACATAGGATATATAAAACTTAGCGCAGATGCAGACATAAAATAGCTTAATCGTAAAATCTTAGAAACCGGGATAAATCTTGCCTTGCTAATTGAAGTACAATTATCGTAATACAATACGTTCGGAACCATATCGACAATATATCATGGTGAGTGAGCGCCTGGAAACTGTGAGAACTACTATTCGACCGTTCTGTACCGAACATTTCAAGTTGTTTCAATCTTTCCATGTTGTTCGTAGCACAGGGGAGCTCAGAAGTCATCTGCAACTTCACGGTTAATGTGATGAAGCCATTTTAGTAAAATGCTATTCAATTCCAGGTCTTTCTCCATTAAAGTCGTTATGAAGATTACTTAGAAAATAGGTCTTTTTGCTCCTACACTAAATTTTAATTTCCATTCTATCGTTTCTAGCAAAATTCTGTCAAGAAAGCTTTTCCTTTCATACTCGTCTCAACTTACCTTTTTCCTGTTTGGCTTTCTTTATCACTGAATCTCCATTTTCTTTCTCTTCAACCAATCTTTTCTCAAATAATTCCCTCGTATACAGTGTCCTAACCTGTTTTATTTCTTCTTTATCATCACCAGAGCGTTTCTCACATATTGATCTTAATACATCAATAAAGTGCGTTATTGAGATTCACCTTCCCAATCATTCCTCTGCACTCTCTCAGTTTGTCCTAATCTGCTGTTAAATAGTTTTAGAATTATTACCACTGACTATTATCTAGTACTTTTGTAATCTTCACATCTCATTATGGTCGTGGCAAAAAGTTTGAAAGCACTTACTAGGTCCACCGGGAATGGAAATTTGGTGTTCACGTAAAAAAATTCAAATGCAAACGCTTTTCGTGTAGTATATTGTTCGAAATGTTTCAAGAATATAAATATTGTGAAGCAACCTTTTAGTACCTACCTTACTCTTATCCAAAATGGCTCTCAAAATTCGTGTGCATAATGGCCGTTGCAACCTCCTGTAACATTGAAACGACTACGCATATGAAAAAATGCAGAAAACTGTTTCATTTTAGTGGCTAGCATTTTCAGCTAGAAAAGTTCTCTTCGGGTCGACCGGAGAGGCTAGGTAGGACCGGGTCAGTCAAAAGTTTCAAATTGCAAGTGACAAATGCCGTTATCGAATTTTGTTCGATGCGTCTTCAGAAAAGACATATTATGGAGCAGTATGAGGTACGTGTGAAAAGGTTCGTCAGGATATGTTATGTGATGTTCATTTCTTGTGATGCGACTATTTTCTCAAAGATCCCACCGTATGGACGAGGAACCTACAACACTAATCCATTTTTTTTTTAAATCGGGCATAAAAATGGAGATTTCTGTAATTGTTTTATTTCCATGAGGATAAGAAAGTTCTTTCTATTGCCAAAACTCTGAAGAAAGGATAATCTTGAAAGGTATATGAATGAATGGACAGAGAGGTAAGCACTGTGTGGTCTTGTGTGCGTTGATTACGAAATTGTTTTTCTCTAGACGACACATAAAGGACTAATTTGTTTATCTTCTTGGAATGAAATGAACTGTATGAGCAGTCTCAATTCACATCACAGTATAGTAGAAGACCTGAGTGTATAAATGCATCAACACCTAATTTATTTAAAGTAAATGTGCTCTAACCTTATTATAGAAATGCACACCGTTGTAAACAATGGCTACATCCCTGTCATCTTAGCTTCTCTATTTACTCTTAGAAGCTTATTTGGATCAACCATGCTCCTCAAGTTTGCTGTAGCTTAATATGAAATTTTCTTAATACCTAATAGCGATATGCAGCAAAACAAAACGAACAATTTAATGGAAGACATCAAGACATTAACCTTTATTGGAGGAATGTACTAGAAAAATTTGACATTTGGGAAGGTTTTCACTCGTTTTCAATCCTACTCTGTACAGTAATTTGAAAAAGCGACTAGAAGGGTCTAACAATAGTAAGTAATTTAAATTTACATGAACTATTAATTCCGAATTTCAATTCTGAAATTCTAAATTAATTTTAATGAAGAGTGCAACAATCAACATTACCACCTCCACTTAAACAATGAAACAATTGGTTTCCATACAATAGAGCTAACATACGAGCTTCATGTGCACCAGACGTAAGTCAAATTACTTTTGTAGTAGATTTAAATATATTTTAAAATTCAGTTGTTTTTAAGAATTTTCATTTAAAAGTATGTAGTGGCGTGTTGAGAACAGTTACTTTGAAACGGAGATTTTTCAGATCCTTCCGAATAAGCAAGATTCTAGCCTATATTACGTAATATTAAGTGTGAATCATATCATATAGGTAACCGTGTTGGTCTTATGAATTCATCTCTAAATTTCAGTCTGAAAGTGTGTTGCTCTAGCATTGATAATTGGTGGTATAATTAGGGTCGTGTTCATATTAATAATGAGTGGGCGTGGAAGACGATATGCACACTGTCATGTTTATGTTTGTTTTAAAATTGAGACTACATGTAGTACATCAGTACATTAGTACATCAGACGGTTATCTTTTATTTGTAATTTGTTTTAGATAATTATTTCTTATAGAAGATGTGAACAAGATTTATCTGTATCGAATATAATGCCAAGGTAGCCTACAGTGCAGGTAGATGTACAATTGTGTTTTGCCATATAAGAAAGAGTAAATTTAGATTATAACATACTCGTGTTCGATAAATACAATGTCTTGTATTTTAGGGAAATTAATTGCTTTTATGGGATAATCACACAATTTTGTGGAGGCGAAGTGCTTGTAATCTCATGTTCAATGGTGTGAATATTCCAAACAGTAACTAGTTAAGCATTCCCATTTGAAAACTGGAATGTTGCACTTTAGGTTCGTAGGGAAATGACTACGTAAATCAGTTATACCATGGACATACAGATGAGATTCAAGATGGTGGAAAGATTGGATGAGATAGTGTGTGACAGATGGAGATTTCTGCGAGTCTATTGGTAAGGAATGAACGCAAAGTTGCTTGTAACTGGCGGAAGTTCTGGATCTTTTGCAAGAGAACCGTCTCTGAAAATTTGCCAAGAAACTTTTTCAAGAACGAGGATAATTTACGTTTCAAGATTTTATATCATGTCCCCGTGTCTTAAACCTTTCCTAGTGACCTACGTATTAGCAATGTAAGAGAAATGATAGATAATTACAAAAGATGTTAAAACATTTCGGAACATTAGCACTTTAGTTACTGTTTCCATGTAACATCAAATGCGCTTCTAGCCTGTTCCTTTCATTGGAACTCCTGTTTAACCTTCAACATCAACTTTGGAATATTCACTCTTTCTTTCCAGCCCATGTCAAAGATTAATGTTCTGAAGTGATTTGTGGCGATTGATCAATGTCCAAATATATTTTTATTGCTGGTATAATTGCTTCGTGAGAAGGAAATTATTTTTTTTTTCTTAGCAGATTTTACACAAAGCCTCTGATTTAATATTAAGCCCGTGAGGTATGCTATACGAGACAGAAGCGGCCCTAGCCACTGCGGGGCCCTAGGCCTTAGTCAACTTCTCTCCTTTTACCTCTTCACAGAAGGCATCGCTTCTGATATGCAGTCTGTCTAAACTAATCACTCCTTTGTTCAGAGAAGGCATCGCTTCTGGTATATATTCTGCCTAAATTCACCTTATTGTACACAGAAGGCATCGCTTGTGGTACATCCTAGACAC
Organism: Lepisma saccharinum; assembly: GCA_022664845.1. Taxonomy (NCBI): domain Eukaryota; kingdom Metazoa; phylum Arthropoda; class Insecta; order Zygentoma; family Lepismatidae; genus Lepisma; species Lepisma saccharinum. The sequence continues at coordinate 27,499 of JAGDQP010011841.1, forward strand.
ACAGAAGGCAACGCTTCCAGTGTCGTCCTCACGTGCACAGAAGGCATCGCGTCTGGCACGATACCTCATCCTAGACCCCTCTTTGGAGAAAACACCCAAAGAAGAACACGTCTACATTCATCTATTTTCTTTAATTAGTTTCGTACGGGACACTCTATTTGATAACCTGTAAAGTTATCCCCTTTTGTAATAAAACTGGTTATGGGCTAAAAGAAAAACCCCGAGTATCTATCAACTCAACCTCAGGCTCTCTGCAAGAGAACCACTAGAACATTACGATATAATTCTATTTAGCAACGAAACAAGCCTTTGATGTTAGCACCTCGTAGAAGCTAACCACTCCACTACAAAATAACCTAGAACTATATCCTCACATTAGAAAATACTGCCTTCATTTTCAAATATACTCTCCTCCCTTAGTACCATTCGCTTCCCCATGAGTTCAAAAATTCCAAACAGAAAATTGTTGGGTAAGTGACTTTTCACTGTTTCGTCCATTTTCTGTAGAAGTGATCAGTTATTAGGTTCGAGGTCCTTTAGTGTATCTAACAGAACAGCTTTAAACAACAACCACGAATACCGAAGCCGGCCTTAAACGTTGTTCAACAAAACGTTGAATTGCCACTCAGTAACAAGTGCTTCTTGCTCAAAACGCTCTCAGTGTCACGAAGAGTTCTCCAGCCAATGAGAAATAGGTATTTATTGTGTTTTCCAACTTATTCTTGTAATTGAAAATAACTTATGATTATTACTACATAAATTATGTCTTAAAACGAAGATAAATTATGGAATTCAACATAAAATTAAAAAAGCCAAAAATCATTTAGATGCCACAAAAAAGTATTTCTTGCATTCCCCTTTTGTATGTAACAAACAAAACTTCTACGCTTTATCTTAATTAATTTTAGATCATCCGCTTCACCCAATGATTAACACTGTTGTTTCCTGCAGGTTAAGGTATAATAAAGTGGTCACGACTTTAATTTCCGGAGGTGTCCATTGAACGGAATGGTTCGGTTCCCAATTTACTAGAAATCGTGTGTCTCGTTCTTTAAGAATGTAATCAACAATATTGATTAATCGCAGTAAACTTAGTCAATAACCAAATACGAGAGTTCATTTAAAAAAACGTTAGCAGAAACCAGACAATTATTGAGAAATAATCCGTTAAATTTTGCTTACGTATTTTGTATATCGCTGCTTGGCCTGAGCTTAAAGTTACCAAAAATGTTAAATGAATTTAAACACTAAATCGCTTCGTGCTCAGAGCCTCTTCTTTATACAAACAGTTTCACACATTAGATCAAGGACTAAAAGTGCGTTTTCTTAATACAGATAATTACCTGGGCATATGTACACTAGTTAACAGAGCCTCAGATATACACAAGTGGTTATACAATGTTGTCGAATTTTTCAAATAAACACAAACATAGGACTAACTACCTGAAATCACTTTGATCCCTAGTTCACATAATATTTGGCGAACATTGTTTGAACATACAAGATCGTTTCTCTTTATAATTAACAAGTAATTTTATATTTAACTAATAAGTAATTGTATCTCATATTTGTTTTCATTTCTCATTCAAACATTCTTCATTAATCGTAATATTCGTTTCAGGAATCTGAAGTACCAGACTCAGACCATTTTTAGAGAAAAGTCTCCAGGTTTAACAAAACCTCAATTCTTCTAGAAGATACATAATATCTGAAGGAATTATTTAGCTAATAAATCAAACAATTTTCTGGTAAGTATTTTTCTTACCACAGTATTTAACAAATGCACAAGTAATTTCGTAGTTTCCCAAACGGATTATTTAATCACCAAATGTCAAGACACTTAATGAAATTTCTACGGGTAATAAACTCAGAGGTTTTTACGAGCATAGAAGAGGTATTATAGGAAATATTATTATCTCCAACAAAACGAGAAGGTGTTTACGGAAAACGAGCAGGATTGATTGAATATCGTTCATTATTTGTGTTCTATTAATATTGGTTGATCTTTAATGCAAGTGTAATTTTCTCCTCTCATTTCAGTCTTGAGTGCCCCATTTTACCTTATCTCCATTTATTCTGCAAACGTCATATTCCTTTCAGCCATCCATACCTTAATATTCCCTTTTATAATAATAAAACTCATCATTGGTTTCATTCTCACCAAATTTATTTCATTATCTTCATTATTGTCATCTGATACCCTCGGGTCTTCTTCACGTTTACGTTTCGAAAGCTTCTGCAATAATTTATTTCTGCTTCCATTCTCAACATTGCACTACGAACTTCAGAAGTTGGTAGTTATAGAATCTAAACACTAATGAATTATCCACAATTTCTACTGTATTGAGAGTGCCGAGATATTCAATAGTTGAACATGTAAGAAAAAAGCTAAGTTTATACTAATAGAAATATAACAAACGGTCGTAATAAAGCATGTCTTGCTGTGTTCACTGGAACCGGTATGTTGTCAATTCTGAAGTTAATACATTACGATTATTCGAGTCTGAAGCTGCATTAAGATTTTTCAAGTCTATAAGTAAAATATAAGCCTTCAGTATATGTCGAACTTCGTACATAATAATGTCGTTATTTATTTATAATTTCGGAACTGAATATATTGTAAATTTATTTAAATGAACTCTCATAAATATTCAAAAAGGAAAAACAATATATATTACCTGTCACCTACATCTACACCGACAATCATATCTAAAATATTCCCTCATCTTCTTCAGACACGCGAGATAAATTCGTGGAATATACCTTGAATCTTTAGTATTTCGCGGTAACTAAAAGTTAAAAGCCGTGCGGATAAGTAGATTATTAAACATTACATCGGAATTGTACTGACTGTTGTCCATCGTATCGCCACATTCTTCAATTTTCATATTTACATTAAAATATATGTATTCCACCGAGCTTCAGCAGTTACAAACACGGATTTCGACTTCAAGGTAGGCAGGCATGCTTGCTGCTGACTACACTGATTGAATGTTTTCCTGAACTTTTCTGTTTCACCAGGAATTGAAGCAAAAGTATACGTCCTGGCTGCTGCCTTCTCCGTCCTTATTCCGGGGAGATATGATTGTCGAGGGGCGTCATCTCTCAGATCTGTGAATCTTAAGCTATAGATGCTAGGATAAGAATTACAAAGATTTTTTTTAACTTAAAATTTAAATAAAAGCTATATTACTTCGTAGTCCTGAGCCTACAAAGTTATAATAACTTGTCAGTAGAAGGTTTTATATTTATTTCATGCTTTAAAATGTCTGAACTCGTCACTAAAATTTAGCAAAGACTTGCTAAACGTAGATGTTTGTTTCCTTCCATTTCAAATATCTGAAGACAAAAAATGTACAAATCTAACACGAGAATTACACACTAAGTCATACAAAGAAAATACGAGATGCGACACAAATTTCACCTTTAAATTTTATACTCCTTACACGTGTAAATATTTTTAATGTATAGACTATTTACGGGCGCTGCACAAATAAAACATCCGACATTAAATAGAAGACTCACAATCAGACGAACTACAGCTATGTCGAAATCGTTATCTTTTAGAGTCAGTTAACGTCGACTTGCTGTAAAACTACGATAAGACTGTTTAGTACTCGTAGATTCTTTCATTTGTGGACTTTCCAGCAAAGAGAGGGAAGAAGTAATGAAGATTGTCAGCTAATCGTTGTCTGTTGTTTGTAGCAATGATTTTGTTACTATAAAATTATCTCGGAAAAACGTTACATCCTTCTCGTCATCTGTGAATCATCTTCTAAGTGTAAATAAATTCCCAGCGTATTGAAAGAAGAAAATGCTAACTAACTATAAATAAATAATGAATAAATAACTAACTATAAATCCTAAATAGATTAAAATAAATACGTGTTTTTCTTTTATATTCCTTGGCTATAATTTTCTTCCTTCAAATCACCATTTCATTTGTTAAATCTACGTTTATTCTCCCTGCATGCTTTGAACAACTTTCTCTTGGAACCAGTGTAGTTTGGTTTTATAAGAAACTAAACTATTTTGTTTGTTTGTTTAAATACTGTGAGAGTGCTTTTCTTTATCATATAGGAAAGTGATACTTGTGTGAGAATTCTGTATATGTTAAAGATTAATATTTGAATGTCTCCGCGCAAAGCTTTAATCTTAAAAGCGGAGCCGTCGGTGAATGATTTACGAGTAATTCCATTGGAAGAAAAAAACTTTGTAGTATGAGAGGTAAGAATATAAGACTCTCTCCAAATACGGATGCAGTTATATACACTGTAGATGAAGTAAACAGAATCAATATGTAGTTTCACTACACGAAATTCAAATTAAACCAAATACTAAATATAAAATTGAAATTTATTGCCTTGCTTAAGACGTTATGAATTCTATGCAAAGAAGGTTCTAGTTGATAATTGTTGTTCATTTGTATAAATATCATATTCTCACCATATAGGATCAATTACTTCAAAATCTAACGTTATTGACTGAAAAACCACCTAGGAAGCACTATCTGAACTAACTTTGCACACTTCCTTTCAATATGACTTTAATAACCACCTCTACAGACTACGTTTTATGTCATTATTTATTGAGATATTTTCCACTCTTCGTTATGATTACTTACAAGTGTCGTTGATCATCAAACAGGCTCTAATGGATCATCAAACTGCTCACAGAGTTGTTATTTATTAGTTTTATTTTCGTGAAATACTTTTCTTTTTTGCTGATTACACTCTTTTAGGGAGAATTAAAAACAGTTTAAATTTCACAAAGAGATTAAACATCAGGGATACAAGAAATGATTATATGGATTAAGTTCATGAATATTTGTTTAACAATACGCTGTTTATTAATGAGAGCAGCTGCAGAAGGGTAACCTTGTACTTTTATCTACATCCTGGAATCTTGCTGCCTTGATGTTTCCCTTGTATTAAAATGAAGTTTTGATGGATTCTTTCAAAATTGTCTTACAATTAATTATGCGTTTGTTGGAAAACTTAGTTCATTTATCAGCTATCAAATTATATACCAACTTGTATTAGTAATATTAAACTATGATTTTCCGTTGTTGATATCAAAGGATCAGTAAACATAACGCATTTACTTAACCTTCGCTTTACCAGGTGGGGTCCATCATGGACCCCAGTGTCGCTTTTTAGTGATTACTTCTGTTATGTTTCCTCTAGAAATCTAAAATTTTTTGTATGCCTCCTAAAATCCATACTGAGTACGTGGGCGACTAAAAAATATAGAAAAAATAACTGCTTGTTGGAAAATTTTAAATTAACTTGCTGGGGTCCACAATGGTCCGCACGTGGTAAACCATGTAACACCTTTGTTGTATACGGGTAAGCACACATATATACATTTTAGCGCAGGTGCTGTATTGCTAGTCAACTGTTAGCTGTTTATGGATTTTCGGACTCCATTTTTAGTATTACCAGAATGAATACGCGTCTCACTGATAAAGAAATTGAAGGTTAGCTTCTGAGTAAAGACACTGATGTAGGGAACGATATTGGTGTATCGGGATCGGATGTTGGCGTCGATACATGGAAAGATTTATCGGAAATAAGCCATTTCGGGTTTATTGCAGCCTAGAAAAAACGCAGGATGGTATGATTGAAATTACTGAAAAATGAATTCATAAGATAAAAAAACTGTGGGATCCGTGATGGACCCCGTGTGATAAACTACGTTTCAAAATTACGGCGGTAAACAGAGGGTTAATAGATTCATTGGGAGCCGAATACAATGCATTCTGATTCAAATCCTAACCACTACTTTACTTCCTTCTTAACAGTGAACTGATACTATGATTCTAGTGGCGTTCTCTTGCTCTGCTACTAACAAAACTCTTGCAAACGATTGCATAAGCATAATTATTACGAAAGCAAGGTGAAAGGTGTTCGGCCTTGCAGCGAAGGACTGTGTTTTTAGTTTAAAAATGCATTTATTTTTATATATACTTCCTCTTTAGTTGAATGCGCTATGTCCAACGTTTCTCCAATGAATGGATGCCATCCCTGAAGTGAGATTCTGGAAGGTCCGCAAAATAATCATCTGATGCTGCCTCTTCATTTGACCCAAAACGTTTTCCAGCAACAAATGTCTTTAGATTTGGGAATAGGTGTATGACAGAGGAAGCAAACTTTAGTGAATACGGTGTATAATCTAGTAATTCGTAGCTAAAGTCCCCCAATTTTCCCATTGCCAATGCACCTTGTGGACAGGTGCATTGTCTTCATGAAAGATGATTTTTCTTTTGCAATCCAAACCTCTACTCACGAATATTTTGATCGAGTTGGTGCAGAAGACTTGCATAGTATTCGCTAGTTATTGTTTCATACCAGAAAAGACCGTCCAGCAGATGAAATCAACTTCGCTTTTTTGGTGCAGAGCCACCAAACTCCTCCACTGCTTTGATTGCTGTTTTGTTTCTAGTGCGCACTGGTAGATCCACGTATCGTCCACATTAACTAATCGGCACAAAAATCGGTTGAATCCCTTTGAAAACGAAACAAAGATTGCTAAGAAATTCTTCTTCGTAGTGTTTTTTGGTCAGCATGCGTCACTTATCTTGCACAAAGTACTCTCATACTTAAATCTTGATGTAAAAGTACTCTCATATCCTACCCTTTCTTCTTATATGGCTACGGCCTTGGCTCTCTCATACACATTTAATCACCGATCGTCCAATACCGTCTTGCGTACCTTATCGATGCTTTCTTCTGTGGTTGCCGATTTAGGTCGTCCTTCAAGTGCATCATCCTCAAGAGATGAACGACCACGTTTAGATTCATCCACCCATTTCTTCACTGTTGAAAATGAAGGAATAAACCATCCAAACCTTTCTTAGCTTTGGATGAATTTCCGTTGGCAATAAACCATCAAAAACGATTTTTTACGGCACGATACTACAGCTTATCAATTTCAACGAAACACATACAACACGTCTACTTTAAAAACCCGTTTAAAGAAAACTACTTGACGGATTAAGTTGACACTTGATGTGTCATTAATAGCAACGCCATCTATGTTCGAAGCCGAAAACCTTGCCCTTGCAACATTGTATGAGGTTCGATATTAACTTTTTAGTTTTTAATGTTCAGCTAAGGTCTAAATTTATTGTTTTCCATCTCCAACGTGAACGTCCCCTCAATCTCGTCTCCACATACATTCCGAGGCTTGTGGGAACGGCTGCAACGACACTGTCAGCTACTTTTTTCTGATTGGTCTACCTATACAACCCCTACCATGACCTCTTGGAAATCCCTTACACCGCAAAACATTAGTGTTAATTAAACACTTTTCGGTATCCCAGAGCGACCACAACAAACTGTGTTAATTACGGTGATTCAACCCAATGGAGGGTGTCATGTTAGCACTATCACAGTGCTCAATCACTGAAATCACAACAAAAGGTGACTGATTTAACATAAAATGTGGTGGAGCCCTGGAACACAGAAAAGTGTAGAACTAACACAGCTATTTTTATACGTCAAGTGTAACGCAGTGACAAAAATAACTGAGTAGGGATTAACACTGAGGAAGAAAATTCAATTTCATTTTCCATACCAGAAATGAGCATCGTCATTTTCAGCCGTTTCTATCCATTGCTGGATTAAGGCATGTTCCTTTTCATTCCACATATCTCGGTCTGCTTGTATCCTCATCCTTGTAGCTCCTGAAAAACGCTTTATTTCGTTTACCAAATTTTCATTTGAACGTCGTCTAAGTCGTTTTTTTCTCTGGGAATCTAGTGTAATATATTCGTCGTCCATCTTTCATCTCTTCGTCTAGTTATCTGACCAGCCCATCTCCACTTCACCTTCTTTATCTTTCCCGTAGTCTTTAATATATCTTCAACCTTTGTTTGTGCGCGAATCCATTTATTTGTCTTCTTGTCCCTCCTCGAATCGTTTATTAGTCTCTTCGAATCACACTACATAAATGAAGTATGGTACTCAGAAAGGATATCATGTCATTTCATTTCTCATCCCATTCTTCTGAAGTTGTGTTTGCCTAAAGCCATCAACTTTCATATGACCTGCGGTAAAGACGGGTTCGCAATTGAATCGTTTATAGAACAAAGTTGTAATGACACAACGCTTTGATAAAAATGCAGTTTTAAATTTTCTCAATAGATAGAAGACAGTTATATCTGTGCTATGAAATGTCCGTTGGATGAAAAACATTATGATCGATTGTTTCCTTCTCCTGAGCTATCAGCCTCCAAATGACCTTCAATAAAAATGAATTTGACGAGCAATTAGAAAACGTTGTTCAGTGTTTATGATGGTTCCTATGGCTCTGAATGACAAAGAATTGAGGGCTTTCTCAGATGTGTTGTTTGACATAACCCTTCGCGTTGTTTACTTTGATTCTATTCATGAGCAAATCAAATATAAAGGGCCTGACTATGTAAAGGAGGTATCGTACCGTTTTTGAAGGAAAAGTGAAATGGACGAAGAAAAATTTCCCTCACGATGATCAAATTGAAGGAGATTCGAGCCCGCTTCGCATTTATATGTTAAAATGTTTTATTGAGATATGGCCAGTGAAATCTTATCACACGTTATTAAAAAATACCGGTCCCTTTTTCTTTGACGAGCTATTTAGTAGCTAATTTATAATTGATTAGAAAATGTTATAGCCTCAATGTAGACAATTTGATCGTGGAAGTTGAGAAAATACTCAATAGCAGGCTTAATATCCATGATTCGTCACTACTACAAAAGCATCCTCCCAAGGAACATGTGAATGAACCAAAAGAGTTTGTAGTCCGTCGAAGCTAGATTCAGACTGTAAGGGAATCAGGATTATGAACCATTTGAATCACTGTTTGCTGCTAGTTCATAATTGGCTAGCACCGTCTCTTTGTACACATGGTCCTGGGTGGGTACAATTGAATGGGTGAGAGTAAAAAGGATAAAATTCCAGTAACTATATTTTTTCAAGGGAGACGAAAAACGTTATAAAACACGTCACTGAGATAATTTACAAAAACAAGTGTACATATTAAAGTGCTCTAAAACTTGAATAACTCCAGATAAATAAAATGTTATAAATGTGTTTATTAAACCGGCAATTAACAGTTGATTGTTCTGCAATATTATCCTTTAAATCTCACGGCAAGTACGAAACATATCTCTGCCCCCAAACAGTATCTCAAACTTTAAGTAATTCGTAGGGATAATATCCAAAGTGACCTCATATTCCTTGGATGGGAGCGTAGGTTTCCTCCTCTGTTGTAGATTCGATACAAACATTCGCCTTAAAGGTCTTTGAAAAACCAGAGTCACGTATGTACCATGTTCGATCCTGTACCGTTCCCTCATGTCTCCACCTAACACCTAGTTTGCTACACTTGAATCCATGTATATTATGTCTGCTAGATATAAATTTATAATAATATTAGTGTATGTTATTATATCTTTTACAGGAAGTTCCCCCAACAGATGGGATGTTTTATACCACATGGGATGCTTTGAAAAGAGAACAAACTAAAAGGAAGGAAGGTGTCTACCGCCATTGGATCCAGCTGAGGAAACATTTGATTCAGGTAAGCTTTGACTTACCGCAGTTTAGGGTCAGGACATGTTATTTAGCTTATTTCAGTAAAACAAATGTGTGGTTGCACACGCTTAACTTTGATTCGATGTTAATACAAATGGTTTCTCGTGAAGAAAACCAGAAAAATGCAGAGGTCGAGAAATATATCAGTCTTTAATTTCGCGAAACCTGATTTGAGTTTAATTTTGATACATTCATCTGTTAAAGAGAAAGCTCTTACTGGACTATGTTTGTACACCACACACAAAAGATAAAAGTTCTCAAAAGCAATAAAAATGTTGTAAACTTTAATATAAAATTTAATACGAAATGTCTCAGGCTGAAAGATTATATCACTCTACATAATAAAGCTGAACAGGATCAAAAGAAGTTTTAAGAACTTTAAATATCTTGAAAAGCATCAACATTTAGGTCTAAAATGATCATCCATCTCAAATTTTGGTAATTCCTTATATTGCAGATAAATTATACTTTTGAATTGATCTACAGAAACCATTATTTGCTCATTCTTTTTGTCTGTAAATTATTTTGAGTTTCTCTGGCATCTAGTGCCATGTTAATATTTTATCTACAGGTCAAAATAAATTTCATAATTGTCTCAAAACAAACTATGTAAATGCGATTCTAAAAATGCTGATGTTAAACGGACTAATAAACTGAGAGAATGTAGGTATCAAAATACTTTGGCTAAAAGCAACCTATAAATGATTTAAGACCTTTGTGGTGGATCTACGTCTCTAACACGATATAACAAAAATCAGAACTTTCAATCTGAGTGGCCGGAGATCAATTGTAGAACGACGACTAACCGGCCAATCTTACTGAAAATTTTCCAAACTTTTCCCTCAGTCGTACTATTATAATAACGCGATAATACCTTCAAGTTAGGTTCTGGTCTACTTTCGTTCCCACTTTTTTCACCTACCCTCTACCAGCAAAAACCAAAATCTTGTAGCTTTCAAATACTTGTTGTCTCCTAGTTTAAGCAAGTTGGGCCGTTCCTGGCATATATATTAGCAACAAGATAATAGGTTAATTTTAAAACTGTCCATACGTGCATAGTCCATAGGTGCTTTAGTAATTAGTAACGAGGGGATGTCAACATGGATCCAAGTAAAGTGAAACATAATAGTTGTTGGAAAATCGAATATGATAGCAAAATTCAGAAGCGTGTGTATCCTTTCTCCCGAATCAAATTATGAAGGATAACACACACTACTTAAAAATGAGTAGTTTTCAATTTACTACAAAAATGTTCATGTTGATTGTGTTTCTTCCAATTCTTTGGCAAACATTTGCACATTCTCAGTGCATGTGTGTTGCACACAGAATAAATTAGAACAACGTGATTTAATATCATGGAAACACATCGCCATGCGTTACACAGTTCTCGTCAAATTATCAGTCAAAATAAAGAGCATTTAACTTCTCAATTGTCCCTATATTTTTGCAAAAATAAAATCCAAATTCTATGATTTCTTTGAAGACAAAACCTGCAAACTAAACCTGAAGATGTATTTTGCCAAAAGATGTAGTTTTGTAGAGGCCACATGGGGAATTCTGAATATTGTATCCATGATGTAATTCACAATATTTTGTATCCTTGAAAGAAGCACATATCAACCAGTTAAGTGAGACCAGTAACTTTTCGTAGAATGTTCTCGTTCAGTAATTGGTCATCAGATGGCAATATGCTCTTTGTGGAAGTCTATGTTCAAACCCATTGCAGTTGTGCACAGGAGAAGCACTGTGTTGATATTACCAATCAATGTAACAGGAGATCCTCCATGAACGCCTTAAATTGACATTCTTCATGTTCGTACTGATGTACGAATAAGAATGAAATTCATTTAGTTGGAGATTTGTCTTCCACAACTGTGGCTGAAGTTTCTTGCACAACACCATACATTGGAAAATAGATCATCCCCTTTATTATCACGGTAACTACACGAATTGGATGCAGTTGTAATTGATTTCTTTGTGGCAAAAAAACTGTTTTAAACTTTTTTCTCCTTGATTGAATCACTGCGCTATTCAGCGGTCTCTTCTATTACTTCATTTTCAAACAAATCTATAATTTTGGCAGCCATGGTCCTTTCCTCCTAAGTTAGTTTTATACATTTCATATATAATCTTGTGCAGGGTCTGTCCGATTCTAAAAATGATATAACTTACTTGCAACTCATACTGCAGGCTTCTATGATAGACTGAACTTTGTCTTTAAACACACAATACTAACTCCACAAGAAATCACCAAATATCCTATTCGGTGTAACATACTCGAGTTCTTCCCTAAACGCCTTCTCACGCCTCTTGAGGTTTGACCAACTACAGCTTAACTTGCCCAAATCGGAACTTTTATGTAGAGGAAATTTGCCAAAGTGAAAAAACTATTTTACGTCTCACTGATCTCTTCTCAAACCTGCAGAAATCGGAATTTCACTTTCCTAGAAATCTTAAATCTATAAATAGCATTTTGTTTGTAGCAAGTATCTTTATATATCACTCTCTTCTTCTCTTGTTGACATCCATTTAATATATTCTTGTAATCTTCCTACTATTGTCTTCATCTTTAACCTATTTTGGATCCCTGCCTCTCATGTATTTCATCTGTTACACGTCAATTAGTAACGACAATATGGAGCTCACTCAATTCTTCAAGAAATGTCTTTCAAACTAGGTCAGGGAGAAGCAACAGGCTTGAAGGCTGTAAGTATGAAGGCGCCCTTGTTCTGGATGTTGTCTGTCCCTATATAACCTGTTTTATTCCAGGAATTGAGTAATGCTTCAGGGAATGAAAAAGCACGACAGAAATGTTCATGTTCTTGTCATAAAATACAGGAATTTACTTTATAGAGGGATGAGTAGCTTTGAATGGACACTGACTCCAGAATGGCATTGAGATCCAAGTATTGTAATATATTCTCATTAGTATTTTATTAATCTGCTAACAATTTGTTCAAACTTGTATGAAGATTAAATATGTCTAAAGAGGAAGACAAAAACAGTCTCATCTGCTTCGTACAATTTCAATTGTATTTCTATTACTTCCACTTTGATTATGGTTGGGGATACTCACCTTTAAGTCGTATTTTAACTTCTACCAACTTACGTTTTCCGTTTTGAGCACGTGGTGATTATCCCTTGTAAGGCACGGACATAATACATCCATACGTGCCTTGGCAAAAATAGCCTTGATCAGAATGCTTAAGTACAGTGTATATACATAATATCGTATAACTGACTTGTTTATTGAGGTTATAATATCTTAAGAAAGTTAAGCATTTGAGAGGAAGATTACGAGCTCCTGCTCTCCTGTGGACATTTTCAGAGTTCTGAATTTACCGAAATGTATTATAACTCAGATTTAAACAACCTTTCAAATGTTTTATGAGAGTATTAAATTCTATAGGATGAAAGTAGGATCATAAGAAACATGTTGTCATCCTTTTTGAAAGAACTGAATTAACTATATATCTTGTCATTCAACGAATGAATCGGTTTTTTTTAAGTAAAACGCAATCGACCAATATGCAGCATTTTTTGGTAAAATCGAATTCCATGTACAGTCAGCGCCAAAAGTTTGTACCCATTCGTAAAATTTCTTCAATGAAAGTTTCGAATAGATAAATATTATTATCTGTTGAAGAGAATGTTATTATCTGTAATTTACAGAACATGAAACCATGTTTGATATATTATTATTATTACTTGCCACTGCTGACCTGCTGTCATCTTGGGTGAATAGATCGGCAAGTTCCTTTCCAGAAGTCGGGTTTCAATGAGTCGCCATTGCTTCTCTTGCTTATCCGAGTGAGTTATCATAATCATTAGACGATGGATCTGCCTGCAAACAGGTCATCAGCCGAAGACCTTTGTAAACAGGAATCAATGATTCGCCATTGTCTTCCAGCAGAGTGACTAAATTTCTTCCATCATAAAAGATTCATTGTAGTACATTTTAGTTTTAAGGAGTTAAATGTATCAATAGAGTGCAGATTACGAATTAAATAGGTCCGTTTATTGGATGCTTTGGTGATGGACTACCGATGATAAACAAGATATGTGAAGCTTATAACGTAGTGTTGCAAACTTTACATATTATGGCAGGTTAAACCTGGAGAAACAATATTTTCAATTTTTAATCTGGTATCATATGTAAAGAGTGAAACAGTGCCTAATGTACTTTGTATTGCTTATCACTTCTAGCCCATCATGAAGTATCTAATAAACCAATTTAAGCGAAATTAAAAAATAATAAATGATACTTCAGGTTTGTTAATGTTCCAAAAATTTCTAATTACGCGGGCTCCTTGTGATGTAAGATTAAGAGCATTAATGAGAAAAGACGAAAACGAATATTCTTATGGTTTCTAGTAGGAAACTCAATTGTTCAAAGACGTGCAGCGAGCGAGGACTAATAGGAATGCCCCTTTAACAATTTTGCTTTACATACGAGTCTGCGTTTATGTGTCAATAAAAGATAAATTAACGCTATATGACGTACGACCCCGAAATTTTTAGTGGTATTTCCTCTGTATAAAGTCTTTTTTTCATTCTTCATGCAAGTAAAATAGGGGTTAAAAATTTTGTAAAAAACGTTCTAATTTGGAAACACGGAAAAGCAAATCCAAGTTTAGTTTCCAAGGTCAATCGCGTCAAGGTAAATTTATAAGAATTTCATTAATACTTTAATCTTAGCGATCATAAATACGAGTACATTTAAGTGAAATAACATGCTTGTTTTAAATACTGTGAAGTTTATTTTTTTATATATATATATGATTATAAGAAACCAACTATGTTGTTTTGACTCAATGTTGACCACGTTGCGTTCAAAGCACAGTACCCACTACATCATTATTTGGAAGATATAGAACGATAAAAGACATGGAAACTGAAGAAAGATAACTATATATTCCACAAAACTTGTGACTCTGCATCCAAAATCTAATCCACTTTCGAATGGAGTCATCCACATTGCAATTACAAGATAAAGCTTTGGATCATAAGAGATAAGTATAAAGGATTTTAGTTTTCATTATATCCTTAATTATCGCATTTACTCTTTGTCATTCAATTTTGCGTTTGATAGAAAAGAAAAATCTTCATATCTGCGAATTATAGCTGAAGGAAATGTTTACTATTGGAAGCTTATTTTTCACTTTTTTCCAAGTTTTCAGACAGAGAATAAGGAAAATTCAGTTTTCTTGAGCCAGTTGCTATGCATTAGATGCAACTACTCACATTAGTATGGGCGTTGTAAAGCGTATAACTCCTTCTGTAATACTTGCAGACTCAAAGGACATTTCAGTGGTCGTTCTCTCTGCAAAGGCAATCAAAACTATGGATAATGTCTTGGATTCAAATAATAATCCCACTTTACAGGAAAAGCATGGTAAATTAATTTCAGCATTTTCATATTGATGATATTCTGCGTTTAGAAGATGATTGTACTAATGGGATTGACAGACCTCCTCACGACATGAAACTCTAGATAGGACAATATGAGTTACCTTTTATTATTGACACTGGTTCATTTGAGAACATTATGTCGTTACTATTATTGCGAAGTCTACAACTTGATTCAGCTATGTTTCTCTGTAACAAAATCATAATGTTGATTAATGTTTCATTATTATCAGCTATCGGTGAGAAATTGTTTGTATGTCAGAATAGAAGAACACATTTATCTGTGTAAATTCACATAATCGGTGAATTATTAGCTAATCAGATAATTGGAAGATCAGGTCTATCAATTATAAATCATGGCTGGCTGAAAGCTTTTGTTTTACATAATAATGTATATGAGGGAAATTTGTTTCAATATTCGTATTCAGTTAATTCATCTCTGGAATCTGAGTCCAAAACAAACTCTTGGGCTAGTTTCAAGGATATCATCAGATTCGACTTCAACCATTTTATATAAGACATGAGTAGTTATTACGACGGACTTGTTAGTCATCTAAATAAGAAAGTAAGTTCTCTTGAAAGAACATTGTGGGATTTAGATAAAAATGTCAAATCATTAACTCAAATGCATTCGAAGCTTATTGAGAGTATAGTCCAGATGGATAATAATTCCCCTTTGACTGCTGATAGAACCTCCGATATTTCTTCCAACGAGCAAAATGTTGAGCATTTTTAGTTCGCATCAACTTGTGTATAACGATATCGATAGTCAGGATATGTCTCTTCAATTTAGGGATGAAGGGTTATTAGGTAGATTTCGAAGAAAAATTGTATTTCAGACAGGGTGAATTTTCAAAAGCCTTGCTCGCCGTTTCTAAGTCTCTTCTCCTAGATCCTGAAAATTTATTGTTGTGCAACAATCTAATCAGCTGTTTTTTACAAGCAAGGATATTTTGAGGAAATCGTCACCAGGAGATCCAGGAAATCGTCAGACGAGGACGACAAAATTCTCAAGGAATTAAACAAGCATAAGGCCATTCATCTTTTGGACAATCTTCAATTTTAATAAGTTAAACAGTTAGTAAAGGACGTGTTTGAAGATGGTCATTATGAGTTAGCTTCTATAAGCATTGGAAGAACCTCAGTGAGGACCCTCTAATCGATAACAGCTCATATAAAATTTTTGCTCATATAATAATGTAATATATAATCATATGTAATATAATATAACAATGTGTAATATTTTTTAAAGATTTTTCGTTGAAATTTCAACTTCGTTGTAATTGAATCTGTACAATTTCGGACGTCATTAAATAATTTGAGCATTATGTATTTTTTTTTAAAAAAAAACGACCTTACCTTTACATATACAATCTAAATAAGGTATGTACAGAGAACTGGGAGGAATTCACTAAATGACAGCCTTTAATAATAAGTTAGAACTTAGGAATGGAAAAATTGTTTTTATTTTTTTTGTTTGTTTTTCTTTTTTTTTGCGGAGACAGGCAAAATACGCTAATTTTCAACTAACGCTTGAGTCGAAACGGTACGTCGGAGAAACATCCTAAATAGTAAAATTTGTAGGAAATTTTATGTACTTCCATTTTGAATAGGGAGGTTATTTACGAAAAGTTAATAGTTTCCGAGTTATAAGCAAAAAACCGCAAAAAATTACGATTGTTTAGCTTTTTTGCATTTATTCAATGTTGCGTCACGTAATTTTGTTAGTAAACCTCAGATTCGGATTCAGCACCCCAAAAAACATAAAATGGAAGAAATCAAAACTACCCTACAACTTTCCTTGTAAAAAAACAATTTGACTGGATTTCTGAGCCGCTGACGCCTGAAAGCCATAAACAAATCCAATCCTTAAATATAAGCAACCCGGCACGACACTTCTGTTCTCTACAGTTGCATATCAGTCAGAATCGCATTATTTTTTTTCTCTATTCTCAATTTTATGTTTCATAACATCGATTGTACAGGCTGGTATGGTCTAAGCTTCTCACGTGTGAGAAATAGCATCCCTCGCATAGCATTCGACAGGGATGAAGAAGATAGCAACTAGGATCTTACGCTATGTAAAGTAGTTAAACCAGGTTAAATAATATCCTTCTGTCTTTAACTTTAAAAACTAGGGCCCTACATTATTTAAACCTGTTAAATTCATAATGGTCCCAGATGTTCTATTTTATTATAAGCAAGATGCTGACACCTCTTATGATCAAAATGAACTGCATGTTACAATTTCTTTAATCTGAAATTGAAAACACCACCATCGACACTTACTATATGTTCAAAAATAACTCGGGACTAAATCAGGACATTAGGAACACATTCAGACATCCAGAGAACATTTATCATTCATGCAAATTATGATGTAAAATATCTAAGATTAAAAGAGTAATAGTTCTTAGATTAAGGCTCATTGGGAGTAGGTTTTGCTGCCATTTTCATTTTCCGTCGATTATTTAAATTTCAGTGCAGGTAAACAAAAAGTAACTTTCACGGACTAAGGTGCGTTTCGTACTTCATAAATGAGTACAATTAATTTTCAAGAAATTCTAGTAGGAACTTCATTATTATGTACAGACAGTTTTGGGACATAATTTTCTCAATTTCTATTCCAATTGTACTTTATGTCTACTCCCTAAATTTTTTAAACTTAAATTCATTAATACAATCGTCAGTTAGTTCTTCAACTAGAAATCTATCGCCATACTATATTTCAAATTTATCTATACAAAGTTTATACGAGATGTAAAAAAATGTTTCTTTTACAGGAAATTTCGATATTTATTATCCTGTGTTCAGTTTCAAATTCGAAACTAGAGACTTCGTTCAATCCACAACTCATATATGCATTGCACAGCTGTGTCACATAACCTACAAGAACAAATCTATCTACAATCGCTCATTGTACAACCTAAGTTTTGCCTACAAACATTGGAGACGTTCTGAAAATTCAATTTAATGGTATTATAGTTACACTTGATTCAACTTTTCTCTGAAAAATTAATGCGAAAAATAGTTAATCTCGCCTTAATTTAAGAGTCATTTAATCATTAACCTAATTTGTAAATAGGATTATTTGGAATTTGAAAATGAAATGGCTTTTCCTATATTTCCCCTACCCTTTATAACATTGCCTCTAGCTCTGAAATTTAGATAATTAACTTGTTCTAGATTAGTCTCTAGTAGAAGGAACGCTCTCTGAGTCCAGAACTACCAGTGTGAATACTAATTTACGACCTAATCAAATATTTGTTCTAATCGCAGAACATTTTGCTGTTCTGACACAAATCGGATTCAATGCGCAGCTTAATCTGCAATGTGATCACACTTCTAATTAAATCGGACTTACTAATTACTATTTAAACTTTCACTTTCGCACGGGCTCCGGCCAAGGTGATGTTCTATCACAATTTGCATCTTTGCTTATGTCCAATGATTTAGCGTTTGATGATACGTAAAAAGTAAAAAGCTACTGAGAGCTGCAATAGGGCCCACACCTGACTCGAGAATTAATAAACAAATCTCGATTTTGGATTTGGACATCGCTGTCCATTGTTCGATACCAAGGAGGTGCTACTTCCTAGCCTTCCCTCCGGCCATCTTGACTAGTTTTTTCTTTATTTTTTCGGATTTAACTCAGTTTCAGTAGGGAATTGGCGGCATGATATTTAGACTAAGGCCTTCGTTCTTTTCCATTTTTCTCCCAGAAGATTGCCTGTCGAATGACGTCATCATTTAGATTTGTGACGGTCATACGTCACAGTTGCTTGTATAGTATTTAAATTAAACTTTAATGTTTTATCTTCCTGATTTATAAACAAAATATATAATTAGGCAGACGATCTAAACTGAAAAGTCTACCTGAGGATAAACGAGGAATATATTTCAAATTTAGTTTTTAATACTCTCTGTTTCTTATTTAGCACAAAAGCCTAGAATAAATACAGAAATGATACAGATGTTCGGTAAATAGATGGGGCTGGTGAAACGTTCGTTTCAAAAGTTATGATTTAAACAAGGTGAACCCTTATTAATCATTCTTAAGACAGTTTTGGAAGCACTAGGTTTCCTTGTGCTGTTCTGTGTACATACCATTTTCTACATGATTGTTATAAATGTTGATTCTCCTTTGACCTTATGGTGTTTATTTATCCCAGTTCTTTATTAGAAATCTTTTAATCTGTGAGACTAAGAAACAAGCTCGGGTTAGATAGATTCATTGTAATTTAAAATTGTTTTAAGGAAAAGGATTTATGGTCAAAACGTAACAATCAAAATAATTAATTCTTTAAAACAATAATCCCTTAGTAACAATATGTAGTTTCTATGTAAGTAAAGCTTTGTTTCAATAACATAGAAATGTTTATTCAACAAACTAAGGGTAGCAAAGCCCTTTCCACATGTATTTGGGATTGCTGATATTTTTTCTTGATAATCTACATCTGTCCGGTAGTGAAGGTAATATAATATAATAATTTAATACATTTTTTATTTAGAAAATGAACATAAAAGCACTAGTTTTCAGATTGCAAATGATTTTTACTCATTTCTCTTTGGTTTGTAGATAAGCGTCGTCGTTAATTCTGGTTAAGTGCAAGCCATAACCCAAATAAACTGCAAATATTTTGACCGTTTGCCGTTTGCTTACTATGTGAACATACTACTAGCGATTAGATTCGAATAGCATGTTATAGACCCTTCAGTCACAAAATAAATTCAATTTTCAACAACATTACTTTCATATTTTAGCAATTAAATTAAGTTTTGTAGGTAGTAACCTTTAACGCCAGCTGTTCTGTTGTAAAAAGTTGCATAATATCGGGCGTTTACTTTACATTATCCCTTTTTTCATCTTGCATGATCTCTACAGCCGTCACTATTTTACTCTAGATATTGTGTTGAGCTAGAATCCAGATAGTAGACTTCTGGTTTCTTATGAAGACTTCAAGTTATGTACCTGTTTGGATTCAAACAAGTCCTCCCGATTGAGATTTTTATGACTTCTCCTCAGATACATCAGACTACTACTGGCATGATACATTCGAAATAAGGCCTTGGTCGTCTTCCTTATCATATCCTCTTCCCCGTCTTAAATTTCTATAATTCCTTTTATTGCAGATAAATTATGCTTTTGAGTTGCTCTACAGAAAGCATATTGTTTGTACATTTCTTGCCTGTAAATTATTTCGCATTTTTCAGGCATCTAAAGGCATTTTAATATTTTACCTACCTTACAAATTACATTTCATAATTATACGAAAACAAAATATGTAAATGTGATTCTAGAAATTCTTATATGAACAGGCTAACAATTTGAGAGTGCAGATACAAGAATTTTTGGATAAATACAGCTTCTGAAGGATTTCAGTTTTTGTGATTGATTTAAGTCTCTAACACGATGTAATCCGAACTGCAAATGTGAACGGACGTAGATCAGTTGGTAGAACGACGACTAACCGGCCACTCTGACTGAAGATTTTCCAAGCTTCTTCCTCAGTTATACTACTATTTTAATAACGCAATAGTTCCTTCAAGTTAGGTTCTTCCCCCTACCCTCTACCGGCTAACAAGACAAAGTCTTGTGGCCCTCAAATATTTGTAATTTCGTACATTATGTAAGTTTGGCCGTTCCTGGCTTATATATTTAGTAGTAAAATAATAGGTTAATTTTAAAACAGTACATACGTGCATAGTCCATAGATGCTTTAGCAATTAGTAATGAGGGAATGTCAACATGTATCCAAGTAAAGGGAATCATAATAGTTGGTCGAAAATCGAATATGATAGCAAAAGTCAGAATTCTGTTTATCCCTTCTCCCGAATCAGATTATGAAGAATAACAAACACTACTTGTAAATGAGTAAACTTTTTAGTTTATTACAAAACTGTTTGTGTTGATTGTGTTTCTCTTATGTTTTTGACACACATTTACACATTCTCAGTTAAATAGTGTCTTACACAGAATAAATTAGCATAACGTGATTGATTACCATGGAAAACAGGTCGCCACAAATTACACAGTGCTCGCCAAATAATTTGTCGAAAACAAGAGCATTTGAGTTTTCAATTGCCCTTATTTTTGCACTAAAGTATTCTTAGTTTTAACATGCAAATTCTATCACTTCTTTGAAGACAAAAGCTGTAAACTAAACATGAACAAACATTTTTCAATAAGATAAAGTTATGTAGAAGCCGCATTGAAACTCTGAATCACCGATAAATATTGTAAGTGTGATATAATTCACAATGTTTTGTATCCTTGAAAGAAACACATATCAAGCAGTTTGAGTGAGTCCAGTAAATTTTGTTAGAATATCCTTGTTCAGTAATTGGTCATCAGATGGCAATTTGCTCTTTATGGAAGTTCTATTTTCAAACTCATTCCGGCTGTGGACCAGGAGAAGCACTTTCTTGTTACCACCAATGAATGGAAAAGGGGACTCTCCATGAACGCCATCACAATTAATGGCATTCTTCATGTTCATACTGATGTTTGCATTTGAATGAAATTGATTTGGTTGCAGATTTTTCACCCATAAACGTGGCTGAGATTTCTTGGACAATACCATACATTGGAGAATCGAAAGTCCTCTTTATTAGCACAATTACACAAACAGGTTGCAGTTGTAATTGATTTCTTTGTTGCAAAATAAAACTATTTAAAATGCATTTTCGTTGATTGAATCACTGCGATATTCAAGTGTCTGATTTTCTAATGCTTAATTTTCTAACAAGTCTATAATTTTGCCAGCCATAATCGTTTCCTCCTAAGTTGGTTTAATACATTCAAAATATAATCTTGTGTGGGGACTTAGTCTGTCCCATTCTAAAAGTGATGTAATTTACTTGCAACTCATACTGCAGTGTTCTATGATAGACTGAAATTTGCCTTTAAGCACACAATACTAACTCCACAAGAAATCACCAAATATCATATTCGCGTGTAACATACTCGCTGTTGCACATTACTTTCTTCCTTCCCTAATCGCCTTCTCACGCTCCTTCAGATTTGACCAAGTACAATTGAACTTACCCAAAACGGAACTTTTATGCAGAGATTTCTTATGGAAATTTGACCTAAGTGGAAAATTTCTGTATGTCTCACTGACCTCTTATCAAACCTGCAGAAAGCGTCTTTATATATCATCCGCTTCTTTTGTTGACATCCATTTAATACATTCTTGCAATCGTCGTACTACCTCCATTCATTCTTCAACAAATATCTTTCATACCAAGTCAGGGAGAAGCAACAAGTCCGAAGGCTACACATATGAAGATATTCTTGTTCTCGACGTTGTTCCGCAGTAAAATATCTGTCATTATAGGACCTGGTTTGTTCTAGAAATTGAATAATTCTTCATGAAATGAAAACTCTAGACAGAAATGTTAATGCTTTGTCATAAAATACAGAAATTTACTGTACAATGGGATCGATAGCTTTGAATGGGCATTTACTCCCGAATGGAATTGAGATGAAAAGTAATATTAACCACATTCTGATTAGTGTAATATATTTTATTAATCTGCTAACAATTTGTTCAAACTTGTATGAAGATTAAATGTGTCCGAAGCGGAACAAATAAGGTATCATTTACATTTTGCTTTATACAATGGTAGCTGCATTTTTACTACTTCCAGTGCGATTATGGTGCACGAGGGATACTCACGATTTTGGCCTTTATGTCTAATTTTATTTTCTACCAACTTACGTTTTCCATTTTGAGCACGTGGTGATTTTCCCTTGTAAGGCACGGATATAATACTTCCATACGAGCCTTGGCAAAAATAACATTATAAAAACACAAAGTACAAGATTGTTGTAAACATAATCCGAACAAAAACACCAGAGGTGCAAAAAGTGGAGCCAAGTTCTTTAGCCCTAAAAAGGTGTGAAATGGGAGACGAATGCACCAAGTTCCTTGGTGACAGCATGTAACGGGAACAAAGGAACTTGGCGCGAGCCTTAGGGTTGGTGGCGGTGGACGTAGTGGGTTTTAGGATCCCCACCACCCTTAAACCTTGAGGATCATGAACCGTGCCACCCCGCGCCAAGTTCCTTGTTCCAGTTACATGCTGTCACCAAGGAACTTGGCGCATCCGTCTCCCATTTCACACCGTTTTAGGGCTAAAGAACTTGGCTCCACTTTTTGCACCTCTGGTGTTTTTGTTCGGATTTCACAGCTTTTTGTACTTGTATAATATATATACTCGCTCTCTCGGCCTCGTTTAGGTCCTCGCCCCCCGTAGCTGGCTGCGCCCCCAACTTCGAGTTTTTGGGTACTTACGCCCCTTTATCGTAACCACACTCCAGGACACTGTACTTCCATGTTGCAGATTTTTTCCCATACCCACCACCCGTGGGAATGTGATATTTATTGAAACACAGGGAAGCTTTGCCATATTTATTGTAACCTACTTGTGATGATACCGCAAATTTGCTTCCTGCTGGCGGCCCTAAAATCCACCACCACCAACCCTAAGGCTCGAACATCATCTGGTGTTTTGCTCGGATTTCACAGTTTTTATACTTGTATATATATATACTGGGTTCGCCTCGCTGGGTATGCTGCCCCAGAATTCCGTGTGCGCCCCAACTTAAAATTTTTAGGGCTACACCCCCTTTATTGTGATCAGACTTTCTGGGGACAGCGCCCCATGCTGTGCAGACCTTTTCCCATATCGCCTCGGGGGCTGCGCGCTCATAGCTGTGGTTTGATCCGTTTATTGAAACATTTTCGTGATGGTACACCTTCATACCAAATTTCGTTTCTCTAGCTTCAGTGGTTTGGAAAATGGTATTTGGGCGGGTATGTTGAATTAAAGAAAGCGATTTTTAAAAAGTTTTCTTTCATTGCCGTTATCTACTTGTGATGGTACACCTTCATACCAAATTTCGTTTCTATAGCTCGAATGGTGTGGAAAAAGTTTTTGTGCGGCCATTTTGATTCAAGTTTACAACTTTTTCAAAAAGGTAAATTATTCCTATCTTGATGAAATCGACCCTCCTGAGTCGATTAAGCAAGGTTTCAGTTCGATCAGGAGTCAAATTTTGGATCTACAGCTACTTGAAAAGCGCTCCACAAGAAATGCGCTTTAAATACACTTGGAAAAAAACTGAATTTTACCTTCTATCTTCATGAAATAACTACTCTTGTTAATACACCTTTATGCCAAATTTCGTATCCCTAGTTCAAACGTTCTGGAAAATGGATTATGAAGTCAGCCATTTTGGATTCAAAATGATGTCTTTGCAGATATTTTGTAATCTACTAGTGACGATATACCGTCATACTTCGAAATATCATATTTCAATTTTTAACATTTTTTTTTCTTACAGAACCTCAAAATCGCTGATTTCGCAATAAACTCTTGTTCCTGTATAGCATGCTGACGTTTTGTGACACGCGGAACT
>JAGDQP010011842.1:9716-23704 GCA_022664845.1 Lepisma saccharinum
GGAGAGAGAGAGAGAGAGAGAGAGAGAGAGAGAGAGAGAGAGAGAAAACACGAATGAAATCAGTTATTGCAATTTGCCTCTGCCATGAGGCAAAAGTATACATTCGAATTAATGTTCTATATTTTATAAAAATATTATCCTCTGCTTGTTTCAGGAAAAAATATTTTGTATGTAACTTTAATGAACTCATTTCCTACTTCTTTTGCCTGTAATTAAAATGAGAAAAAAGGCAATTAAGTTGTTTACTGGAAGAACTATTTTACAACTGTAATTTACCAAGCTGTGAAGTGCGTACTGTGTTCCTGCTACTCCTTAGATCAAATGCATTGCCTACGTAGTGAACCATGCTTGATTCCTAAACAGACTTACAATGTTTTAAAGAGCAAATACTGTGATTCTAATTAAGTTATTTTCTTTTGTGGAATATGGGTGGCACAGAGAAAATTGAGCTTTAAAAGCCCTCATTACGCACTCCTTTACCAAACTAAAATTTCATCATGTACAGAGTGCCCTGTCCTCTCAGTAGCATATTTTTTCCCAGGATACTTAAATGTATATTAAGTAAATAATTAAACGCAGAATATAGCAGACCACCATACCACAAAAACTATCAGAAAAATGTTATTTCATTCTTAAATATTTATACAGTACTCACTAGCTTCTAATAACTCTGTTCCTCGTTAGTTAACCATACATAAAAGTGCACATTCAGATAACAAAATGTTTCCTTCGGTTACTCGATAATACAAATTTTACTGGAAGTAATTTCTAAACTATGCACATCAACAAAGCCCAGACAATTGTCTCTTTCGATAATTAAAAAGATGATTCCCTAACGAAAGTACATCTTCTATTTATGCCTGAAGTACGTACTTCTAATACACAAAGATTAATTCAAAAATATTGCTTTTACCTTTTCTTACTATAACGGTGAGCTGATGATACACGCCACACACTGTACTCATAAACACACGGATTTTTTCAACACTCGTATACAGATGCGAATAGCATGTACGTACTTTACTCGAATTTCCTTAGCGCTACTATTTTGATTCATACATTCTTTTATACTTAACATTTTTTCAACATGAAAGGAAGTGAAATTTCTTCTGAAAATACTTTTAGCCCACAAACTCACTTTTGACAGGCACAATATTCACCATCAATAGGGACCATTCGAATGATTGTGACTATTGAAACTCAAAAGTAAAACAATTATACAATCAAACGATGAAGTGCTGTTGCTGTATGGTAAAAAATTCACTACTACTCAACCAGAAATAAAAAAACACCGATCTTCCTATAACTTTTCTTTGGTGAAATACTGTGTGTTCCTTAAGGTATGTCTTTCATTTCATTAGTGTCTCCATACACTGAGAAAATCTGGACAGGAGTGTGTTCATTATTAATAACCTACTCTATTTTCCAAAAACACATATGATCTTAGTGGATTGAGTAATCTTCGAAATATTTCTAGTGCCAAAGAATCATTTTACCTTTTGAGGTAGATATGCTCCGAAAAAATCACAAGCCTAATTTGCAATCTTTGCCATATAGCATGACATTCTGTGTAATACACAATCCATAACTTTACTATAAAACGAAGGTTCTCTCCCGTCAATTCCAAAACTGAAAGAACACTTTAATCGTTATTCTTTCTACATTTTCCACCCTCACTGTGTTGCAAAAATTGCCCTTACTTACCAACTTTCCTCATACTAAACTTTAAGCGAACACCGAGCAATCAGAATAGATATAAGGTGCACTACAACAACTAACTCTAAGACGCTACTGCTTTATACTCACGCCACTACACAATCTTCTTCTCAAGGCAAAAACGTTCTATCTTCAGCATGATACAAAGCAATACGACTAAAATATTTCGAGTATTACATTTGAAATTGAAATGTATCTATTGACGCGCACCATCATCAGTTGCAGAACACCATCAAAGATACATACTTTTTTCAATATCTAAAACTTTTATCAGTTCATAAAATTATATTAAAATAAAGATCGGAATATATTGTACGTGCCACTTTCAAGAAGGTTAAGGATGTAAGAAAACAAACAGAACAAGATAACAAAAACCTATTTTAGAAGACAAAAGTTACAAAGAGGAATTTTTGGTGTGGGTATGTTTAGACAACAAACAAACGTGAAAAATATTTTTTAAGCATGAAACAAAAACACTAAAACGTATAATCTAATTTTGTTGCCTTGGAACCAGGCACCTCTAAACTATGTTATGAAAAAAAGGTGGTCCAGGAGAACAATAAATTTCCTATCCGGTTCTAACAAGTTAGCCATCAGATTTCTACAAAGTGAGAATCTGAGATATCGCATTTAGAATTACACACCAAACTTGCTTTCTACTGCTAGATTTGGGATGCACAGGCTGCTGCCACAGTCGCTCAGAACTCCTCGCTATGAAATTTAACTAACATCACTCGATTTTTTTAAAACGAAGAAGAATTACGTTATAGCTATCTTGTAGTCAAGAATTCACACAAAATGTAGGTTGTTTTTTTTATTTCAGAATCAAAACGCAGCAAACTTTGTAACCCACAGATCTTAAATTTCTTGAAAACGGAATCATTAAAAAATGTTTCGGGCTGTCGCCATCTTGGTTTCGAAATTCAAAGTTTTTGACTTCAGAATCGAACTTAGCGATCTTCGGAATGTCTATGTACGAAATTTAACTAAAATAGGATATTTTAAAATTATGGTGTTTCGCGCTGCTGACATCTTGGATTTGGGGGAAATGTTAAGACTTCAGAATCGAATTCAATGCCCTTTAAGTTCCCAGATACGAAATTTCACGAAAATTAAATAGTAATAATGAATTATCAGTGTGCGCGTCTGCACATATCAATTTCCTTCATCACCAATATATACTATGCAGAAATCAAGGTATATACACTATACAGAAACTTCAATTTAGTAATTTGATAACATAATGGAGTGTAACAATATCTTTCAAGTCTTATCTCCTTTCCTACACAACATTAGTACTGCACAAAACTAATATATAAAGGTTTGAAAACACGAAGAAAATTTACTTTTGTTGACAATAGAAAACCATATCTAGTTCATTTCATGATAAAATCCCTCAGACAAAAAAAAAAAAGGTGTGTGTGGTGGTGGGGACATGGTTATCTTAATTATTATACGAAACGTAAAAGCAATGTGTTTGTTCATTTTTTCTAATCAATAAACATTTAAGAATATACAAGGATATACTACAGTATTAAAATAATACAGGGTGTTCCATTACAAAGAGAAGACAGAGCTAAAACCTATACTCGTCCTGGACGCTGAAATCTTAAGCTACGGCTCTGTGTTCATGACAAACATGGTACAAGCAAATCATGTAGTAGCCACAGACATATACATCTGATATAACAGAACAAGTTTTATTCCTTCTGTAATTTCTCTATATATTATTATGTTCTGTTAAGTAAAAGATCTATCGGTAAGTGTCAATATTATTCTATAATGCTCTTATACAAAATACTATGTAAGGTCAATTTTATAAGTATCTGTAAAGCTCACCGAGATGTCTGAATTCAACATTGGGCTAAGTGAAGTAAAATAATACAGAAATTAAACGCTGATATGTGTAACTATAGAATGTGGGTCGAATCTGTACACTTCACAGAATTACAAAGATATACTCAAAGATTATAGATTTATAATAATTTTATAAAGTGGCGATAGGGCATGAAGCACAAGTTTGAATAGAAAGAGACTGAATTAAAGTTTCATGCTGCCATTAGCGTAAGTATTGGCTTCTCCTTTGTGTTAAATCACGGTAAAATTTATTATAAGTACATATATTCATTAACTGATTTATAATGGTTGAAAAAAAAATCGTGTTAAAATACCTTCGCAGTACCTTCGTGGAATGCTTTTAAAGTTGTGACGTCACTCGCATCCTGCGAGATGCGCACTGCATTATTGTAGTACTAAGACATAAGCAAAGTTGACTAACCCTTTATTCGAACATTGAATATGTGACGTGAGTTCAGACTACTTGCTTATATTAGTTTTGTTATGGAGACCGGTTTGTGGTAGATGTCAGTAACTAAAGTATGATGCATTCCATTATGGTTTTGCTAATTTTGAAATAGCTAGGGAAAGCTATTGCATGTTTCTGTAATTCAATATCAAGAAGATTATTTCTACGCTTCCTAACCTGCATTGGACAAGAGTTATATGCTCGTATTAAGGATATGTTGGCCCAATAAATCCTAGGCGAATGAATATGAGGAATTCTAAGCACGATTAATTGACCATTTCTCTACTCGAACGAATGTTATAGTGGAGCGTTTTAAGTTTCACGCTCTAAAACAGTCTGGATTTCAACTTTGACTGATACAAGACTTTGTGTTGAAATTGGGAAGTCAAGCAATGCGTTGTAACTTTGGAACACACATGGAGAAAGCGATTAGAGATCAACTTGTTTCCGAAATATGGCACGATAGTACCAGAAAAAGATTACTTGCCAATCCGCAACTTACACTGAAAAAAGCATTAGAAATCGTAACGCTTGAGGAGCAGGTGGAGAAAGAAGCAATTGTATTCGAGAAGAAAGACGAGAAACCTTACAATTGTTTTGAGCTGCAAAATCAAGGCGCTGACAGGCATCAGTTTCAAAGGAAAGAACAGCCTAATTTTGATACGTTCCAAAAGAAATGTTATAGGTGCGGACGAGTACATAAAGATTTCTTAAATTGCTTTGCGAGGAAGCTAACCTGCAGAAAATGTAGTAAGAAAGGTCATTTAGCTAGAGTATGCTTGGCAAATATAAAAGAACCAATCAAAAATGAAGAAATTTCAACACACTTAAATGAGACTTTTCCTTATGTAGAAGTCGTCAATACACGACATTTATACGATGTATTAATATTTACTAATAAGGAGAACGGCGATTCAACCAACATTGGTAATCCACAACTTCCAGGATGAAATCTAAAATATAAGAAAATGGAATTTCCAGCAACGTAGTTAATACCGGATTAAAAAGTAACTTCATGCCCATTGAGCAATTGGTAGCCATAAAAGTAACTTTGCTACTAGAAAAGCATAAAACATGCATTAAGCTAACAGATAATTCCAAATTAGATTCGACTGTGTCAGTTATATTACCGATAGAACATAATAATGTTCAATATGGCATTGATAATAACATTGACAACAATAGCAATAGCAAGTGTATTTATAGGTGTAGACAAGTTAGAGTGAATAGCTCCCAATTGGAAACAGCAAGTCTTAAATACATCAACAAAACCTAAATTACAAATGGAAAATGAGAATCTTGCTGTTAATAATTTCAACATTATTAAACTATCAATTTTAGAAGAAAAGATCAACGAGTGCTTACAAAATCAAGGCATACTAAATTAAAGAAGTGAGATCATTATCTAGCACGTTAGATAGCTTTCCTAAGTTGGACAAAATACACGAAATTACTCATAGTGAGTTTGACAAGTTTCTCACTCATCTTCAGAGTAACATAACTGATACTATCAGTTCAACGATTACGTCAAAACAGGAAATGTGCAGTAAAAGTAAAGATGAAGTTCAATTAAAAGCGTTTGAAGAATTACACAATAAAGCTATCCCTAACACAGTACGGGAAAATGTAAGTTCTCACAAAATGGAAATATCTCCAGAAGATGAAATCAATGTAGATGAATGGGTACATTCCAAAGGTTTCGCTCATGTTTTCATTACAAATGATTACGACAAGAAAAAGAACAATTTAAAACGTTAGTTATCCAATAGTGAATTAGACAAAGCAATGAGTATGCTTAGAAATCTTTAATGATACGGTGTTAGTTTAAAGAATACAATTCTATTGCTGCAATATTTTTAAATGGTATTTTCGTTTTATTTGTGATTATAGGTATCTAGTGTTTTTGTGTTTTAAAACAAGTCTTACGAACGAGGTTTCGTTCTGTAGAAAATTGTAGTACTATGACGTAAGCCACGTTGGCTAACCCTTTGTTCGAACATTGAACATGTGACGTGAGTTCAGACTACTTGCTTATATTACTTTTATTATTGAGACCGGTTTGCGGTAGATGTCAATAAGTAAAGTACGATGCATCTAATTTTGAATAGCTAGGGCATGTTTCTGTAATTCAATATCAAGATTATTATTTCTACGCTTAAAAGGATTATCAGGAAGATAAATACTTTTCATCAGATATGCTGCATGGGGATCTTGACGTTAAAAGAACCTATTCATGGATGTTGCAATTAATAAAGTAGAATACACGAGATTTCCATTGTTTCATTTATATACTGAATATGCATAGTTGGTTTGCTGAAGTTGATTTACTTTAGGTTAGGATCTGTTCGATCCGGTGCTGTTTTACTGTGATTATAATTATTACCATTTCTAAGTATAACAATTATATAAATATTTTTATCACTTATGTTACTCCGAAAAATTTATACAAAACCATATTTTGGATCTTTTAAATTATATTGTTTTGATATTACCAGTTTTATGCTGATCTAAACTGCAATTCACACACTTTCAACAATATTATTCTCTAAAAGAATTATTCATTTTATAAGCAGAATATCACTTTATGTATTTTACTCAATTTTGTTATATTCAGAAGTTTTGAACAAAATATTTATTTCTCGCAATATGATTTCAGAATGATATATGTGCGTATATGTTGGACATTTTACTTGGATACATTTTACTCGAACACTAACAGACTAACAGATATTATCGCCAGAACTATTTATAGCTAAAAAGATTATGAATAAAAGAAGATATTTCGATTCTATAAAATTAAATAAACAATTTGAATGTTTTAAGAATAGCTGTCATTAAAAGTATTTCTTGTATCTATAAATCTGTATGCTTGGAACTATTTTGTATCAGCGGAAACCGAAGCACGCCATACGAGAGGGGTATATAAGGCGTTGTAAATCACTTATTCTTGAGCTTCAGTCCAAACAGTTAGCACATCTTCAGATGGGTGGACTAGTTAATAAAAGGTACTTGCATTCCTATTGCCTTCTTCTTGTCCTTCCTATTGCATACATAATCCCTTACAGACGCGGAGTACTTTGTAAGATTGGGTACAGGGTTTTTTATTTTGTTTGGGTTGTCATTTCAAACTAATCTAAACTTTGCCTTCCAGCTTAAAATACCCAATCCCACGCTTTAGCCGGAGTAATGAAAATACAAAATAATCTGGGGGTACTCGGGGACGTTAGAAAGTAATTATTCTGTTTAAACCAAGAGCATTTGAAATCATCTGCATAGCTTAGAACCGAACAGAGCTTGACAGGTTGCTAATTTAGAAAAATGAAACCGCAAATATGTACTATTGTACGACAAAATCTATTTTTTCTTTTGTATCTAATTCTTTGATTCGAACTAAAAGGCTCACTGGAAAAATGACATATCATAAACTGCCGTCAAAATATATTTTTCATAACAACTACAACTTCTGTCGTCCATAAACATGCTGTTAAATTACTGCTGAGCTCAGATATGTCGTTTTACCGCAATTTGCCGTTGTGTGTTTGACATAACCTCTTGTAACAATTAAATTTGAATGAAAAGCTGACCAAATATATCAAAAGTACTTTGAGTTGGGATATGCAGTTTTTCTCTGAGTTATTCAATCATAAAGGCTTATTTTTTTTTTAGAAATCTTTTACATTTAACAGAATTTTACAGAATACGTTGATTCCTAGTATTCAAGAAGTTTACTTTTATATCTCTATTTCCAATTTATGTAAGCAGGTGTCACTTCAACTTTGCCTACCATTCTATTACCAAAGTTAAAATAAGGAGGACTACGAGTCAAAAAATAATGTTTAGTGACGAAAATTGCACATTTCCAGAAAAATAGTAAATAAAAGGCTTATTTTACATCACAACTCCGAAGTTATCCTTCAAAAATAGATAATCACAAATTAGACTTTTCGAAACTTAGCACGAAGTGAAAAATCTTCCTGACTTTTCTCTTTCCTATATTGTATTTATGAAACTCAGCGTACGAAAATTCTTTTTAACTTCTTAAAGTTCCATTAATGTTTTCATTATTTTCTTCAACCCGAAGTTTAACGTAAAATAACACGTTAATCTTCAATTTAGGTTTCGCTCTATGCAAGCTTTTTCTCGCATCATCTCTTCCCTACGTTCGTTATTCTATTTGCTACCTAAACATACCCTGACAAAGGTTCTTGTCTCATTTTTTTTGTAGGTATTCTTATTTCTTGTACGAACTTCATACCATACAGATACGGAATAATTAATAATAGTATATAATCTCCAAGGAGAGCAAGATGAAGAAGAGTTAAGTCAGAAAAAGTTAAGTTTCTAAGTGTGCATATCAATAAGCTACAACTGAAAGCAAACAACATGGGATAATTTCTTCCAGTATTGCTCTGAAGTGTGGATATAGAGCTTAATTATTTTCTTAATGCTGTGGTCATTGACATAAAATATTATAGTGACCTAATTTAAATATAAGGAAGCTTCAAACCGCTCATTTTGATTGAAACATTCTTCGTTTCTTTAAACACACACACGCAAAATCATACAACGGGAACACTCATGCCCCCGAATGAATAGAGTAATTTGAATATTCAATATATAAATTCATAAACATACAAATCAATTTATTTCTAAATAAAAAAAAACAAAAAAACTACAGAGCTTGAACGCACGCCAATGGAAATAAAAGCAAATAGCCACTGAGCCATTCATTACTATCGTTCTCTCTACACTACCAACACTCAAGATGTGTCAAATGTGATCCTTCCACCGTAATTTTCTCCCCGCCTTTTCTCCTGATCTATTGAGTACCGCGAAGATGTGCTTTACACTGTCGGTGTGCTACGGATATTTAATATGTAATGAAACTTCTATGGAAATTGGAAATGTCAAAGTTGTTGTAACACTTTTCTGTAAGTATTTCTAGGGGCCCTGGAATTTGATTATATTTAGTATGGATGCTCACATATTTAATAGCTTCGTCGCCAAACTGAGCTAAATTTGCGAATCCCTGAATTATTAAAGTTTGGTATAGCGCCTCTCTCTCCTAATGAATCCTATGAACTGCACACAAATATCTTTGACAGTACACAAGTTATAAAAGAAATGTTTTTTTTTTTAAATAAATTAAAAATGCTTTCATGTTATTTCTAAAACTTATATTAAAGTTCCTGTATCATTTCTATACACGGATGTTCTGTGAACCTGCTTAAAGGTTTGGACTGTAAATTCGAACGTTCAATAAACCAGTCCACTCAAAGAAAGAAAGAAGAAAAACTGGCTTGAAACTATATTTACAGCAGCTGAAAATCCTTAAGTTCTCACGTTCTCTCTCTTTAATCTAATTATGAGAGAAGAAATAGGACAGGTAGCAGCCACGGCCTTTCGTTCAAGGTATTAGCGTGTCATTCGCCTAGTGTGATTGAAGGAAACCAATTTTAGAATTTTCAGGATTTCTGACTTGAAATGTGTGTAATTTAATAGACATTTCAATAAACTAACAAGAAAATTATTATCATTTTAGTATATTTTTCAATATGTTTAAAGAAAACACACGAGCTAATATTCTAGTAACTTCGAAAATGCAAATAATATATATATATATATATATATATATATATTCTGCTCATGGTAATTGTTATCACGATGCAATAACCAGGCCATTCAAGATTGGGCCTCTTAAGACTAGCTAATTGAAAAGAAGGTAACTTCAGTTCTTTTTAATTCGTCAAATCAGATCAGCTAGGTGAAATCAGGTGAGAATTCCAACATCTCGAGAACACACCATCCTCAGGGATTTTATGCAAATGACTTGTAAAAAGCTATGAGCAGGGCTTGTGTGTGACTGGGTGCTCTCGAAAAGTTCCTCGACGATGGTGTCCACACATAACTGAGTTGGAAAACAATATGTCTAGACTCTAGTGGGGTCTTTCTTCTCTTGAGATATCCAGAGTTTCTTTTATTCTCCTGTGGGCCACAGTGGCTCAGTGCAAGAGTGCTCACCTCTGGTGTGTGGGTCTCCGGTTCGATCCCTTGTGGGCTTTCTGGTGGACACATACTGTGTGCGTGGGTTTTCTCGAGATTCTCCCATTTCTTCCTACTTTCTTTATTATACCAATTTTTCGATCATCATCCATTCGGTTTGAGCCAAAGTTGCCTAAAGACCTTAAATAACATTCAATTAAACTTTATTCTTCTGTTCCAATAGCTGAAACTGTTTCCAACGAAGGTGGTCTCAGAAAATAAAATTCTGTATGCATTGCTTAATTCTGTATAAATTTCTATGACTTCATGCTTGGCAGAGCACAGGATAACTGATGTAATTTTTATGTTCTTTACAACGAAGTTCTGTTTATCGTCATGTTTGGTTTAGCCTATTTAAGATTTCCCACATTCGAAAGGAATGCACTATACTCCGGGAGATCTGAACCCAAGTTGTCTTGAACAGTTCTAAGTCGATTCTTGACTTTCAGTGGCGGGTTGTGGATTGACTTCATATCGTGCTTCTTCAGAATTATGGTAATTTTCCCTGACAGCTGGTTTGGTGAGCACAATTTTCTTTGGTATCATTCTTCTGATGGAAGACGGTCCCTTTAAGGAACATGCAGATGTTGGTGGCACTGTACAGACGTCTTGAGGTATGCAAACTCTTTCTGAAGATCTCGGAATCTGAGATGGCTATTGCTCTATGCGGTAATGTGTTTACAATAGTGAGGCGTTGTGAATTATGGTGGGAACTGCTGCCATTGAGATAAAGATCGGTGTGTGTTGGTTTCATGTATACGGTATAACCTGTACGCCACCTGGTTTGTGGGAAATTAAAATGTTTAAAAATGGTATCCACCCTTCCTTTCCTGTTTTCCTTGTGAACTTGATGCTACGGTGTTGACTACTGAGCAACTCTAGAAATAATTCAAGAGCGTACTTTCTGCGAGATTAAATGAGGAAAGTTAAAAAAAAAGGTTTTCAATAGAACTTTGAACTTTATTTTTATATGGGCCAGTCTAGTCAATTTGGACTTCGGTCCGTAACGATTCACCCCTTAGCTATTAAAATCCACACTCATTCCCCTGCCGGACCTTCGAGCCGTTGGCCTACTGCCGCAGACCGCACGGCCGGCGGTTTCCAATAGAAGGCAAAATCATAGGTCTGTTCATAAGAAGGCTAATGATGAAGAAAAAATGTGGATGTTAGTGTTTGATAAAATTTACTCACTCCTTCCGGTGGGTATTGGTACAGACAGACATTACGTCAAAACTACATAAGGCGTATTCTGAGAAAACATGCGTGGTTTTCAGAATGATCTCAAATTCAGTAGTCTTTTTTTTTTCAATACTTATACTAACTGTTGAATGAGTAAAGTACTTGGTCGGATGGTATCTCGAATTTTCAATTGCCCTAATGATGGGCCTCACTGAAACATCAACCTTATGAACCTTCGGAAGTCCGTAGTCTCGGCGGTTCGCTGTCAAGTGAAACTACGTTTTTCCGCACGTTTTCTAGTAATCCTGACTTCTTCAGGACAACAACTTTTCATTCAATGTTGGCAGTAGGGAAGTACTACGTAGGTTGGATCATCCATCTGTAGATAAACTTCAGTAGGCAGTAGTAGTTTTGCTTTTCCCTTGTCAACGGGGTGAATTGTGGTTGGTGATGTTCTGTTCATATACAACGGCCTTGTGAGGGCCACACTCACTTTTATAATAGATTTCTTCTGTTTCTTCCACTAGTAAGGAATACACTGCTCGTCCTATGCTGGAGGTTATATCCACTGTAGAGATGGTTTTTGGAGATGAAACGAAATTCAGTCTTTCACTTAGTATTGACTAGATACAATAACTTGTCGGTGAGATTTATGATTATTCTGAGTTGGTGCTGTTGATGGACTACGGATGGTAGCTTATTGAGGCGTGTATACTGCTGTACGTCTGTACTGCTTTGCTATTGTTCCGTGGAGAAGTAATTCTGCTTGCGTCAATCCATTCTCAATCTGTAGGGGCCAAAACACACGGGAAGTGATAGATGCTACGAGAGTATTTGTCGTTCAATTATATTAAGTTTACGCTGACTGAAGTGAATGCGTTCTTTCATTAGGACGAAGCTAGTCCATCGTAGAAACTTGATTTGTGCCGAGTGAAGTGGGTTCCGTACCCCGACTTAAGACTGGAACAATGTTCTTAATTTGTATTTCAGAAGTAAGTAAATACAGCTTATGTGCTAGGTAAATGTGTCTGTCTTCAGCAGGTTTTGAAGCTGGATTATGCTGTAAAGCATCCTCTTTCCGTCACTTCCCCAGTAACCTGTATATACACATCAGGAAGACAATAATGTCAGTTCTCGAAACTTTGGAATTTTCACTTGATTTCACCTGGTTGATCACCCGAAGGCATCTTAATGTGAACAATTATGTTTCTGTTCTGTTAAATAGCACAAAGCAAGTTCAATGATCTAAATTTAGGATGGGTCTTTTGGGTTCAGTCTCATTTTAAAATAAGAAGACATTTAAGGTAGAAAGGCATAATAAACCAAATAACACCCAGCAGCAACCTATTCGTTTTCAGCTTAAAGAAGAAGCAATGATCTTTCGTATTCATGGTTTTCTTACGTAACTCCTCTTTGTTATGCAGATTGGGCACCTAAAAGGTCTAGGCCCAGTGCTCGTAGCTCTTAGTTCTCCCTTAAGTTGCCTGTTTCTACATACACTCATTATGGTACCTGTACTTCGTTATGGTAAATCGTTACTGTGGATTAGTTTTTCTGCTTTTATTGAACCTTTTCCCGTTTTATTTATTTATTTACTTAGTGTAACACAGATATAAATGGATCTTTTTTTTTTAACTAACTCCGCGGATCTACTATCAACTCTTCAATAGTCAACCTCAGGTAACCTTGGGATAATGACCACGAACACATACACATACACACACACACACACACACACACACACTAGACCTGAAAAGCTAAAAGAAAACCACTGACATGAACGATCGACTTAGAAAAGGAAAAATAACTTATCCTTATGTTCAACTAAGCTTCAGTCAAGCAAAAGATAGAGAGATCGCGAAAATATTTCCTGATTTCCATTCTTCATTACACAACACCCGTATACGTATCAATCCATTCATACATATGCATATGAAATCGCTTGCATCTACCATAATCCCACACGTAACTATACTAAAAGGGAGAATTCGAAGAGATGTTACGTATTTTATGCACATCTATTCAGCCAAATATATATATATATATATATATATATATATATTCTATGTACGTCGAATCATCTTTGTTTCTGATTTTGATGATTCGTTAGTTTTCAGTTATGGTCTACAGAAAAACTGGTCTATCGATGAACACACAAATTTAAGCATCGGAGAGAAAGGAACCGAATTTCAGCCGAGTGTAAATTCGATAGGAAGAAACGTTTTGAACATCCAACCAGAGTGTTTACTTCGTCGTGTAGTCGGCGAACTTTGAAGGTGTATACAAAATTTATGAAATATACTGCAAGTAAAAATATCCCAGCCTACAAAGTTTTTACAAAATTATCATTTGTTTACAGAAAAGTAAAGTAATGAAACAATAGGGAATAAAAGAAAAGTGATGCATGAACGTGTCTGCATTAGTATTGTGAGTCAAATTTAAATACTGTTAATTTTATTCTTCTCGTTCTATTTTATCGCCCTATTTTAACTAGTACAATTAGTCATAACAGAAGTGTGCTTTATTTAGGAAAGCTTCAAATACATTGACTATTTCTAAAATAAAATATTCTTAATACTTCCTTCAAAATATTCATAACACATGCGTCTTTTATATAAAACTCACTACTTATTACTTTATTCAACAGATACCCACCCACCGACTCGGACACACTCGCTCACCCACCAAAACACACACACACACACACACACACTCGCTCACCCACCAAAAACACACACACACACTC
>JAGDQP010011842.1:23714-51912 GCA_022664845.1 Lepisma saccharinum
CACACACACACACACACACACACACACACACACACACACACACACACTCGCTCACCCACCAAATAACACACACTCGCTCGCTCACCCACTAAAACACACACAAATCACACAAAGAGACGGATCGAATTCCATACATGTAGTAAACAAGTAAACATATTTACGAAACATCATTAAAAGAACAAAAAGAGAAAAGATAAGCCTAACATAATTCAACAAAAATGCATTTGTACAAACAAGTACGAAAGCAAAAGAAGAAACTCATTAAATTTTAATTCTAAACAAGCATACTTTTCTATTATCATTAATTTAACCCCAAATAACACAATTATTATTTCATACTTATATTGTGGCAACATTTATACCACAAAATATGGTGAGTACGATCTTTCACATGCATTAAAAGTAATATTCTTATAAATTATGAAATGAACGCCATTGTTGTCCACATGATAACGTTTTCCTTTGGGCGCAACATACATATTATATAAATAAATGCCTGAACATGCAGTCTCTTCCGTTTAATAGTATTATACTTCATAGTTATTTCACCCGATAATATTTATTAAAGCTTTCATTTTTACAATATACAAAGCAAAACATTTACTGAATATAAACTCTCCAACATCAGACATTTCTTTTGTGTGTTTATTAGACTTAGATCTCTCGTCATGGTTTAAACGTCTTAGTGTATGGATTGAAACGCTTAAGTAACCCTGCCAAAAAACATTATCTCAATATATCACCAAAATAATCTGTTAAAATATACAATAAAAAAGATAATAACTTATCACTTCATAGTAGATTTGTTACTCTAGTTGAGTATATTGTAATTTCGTATCTTTTAATAATTTTTCACATGATCAATGATCGGCATCCTTACGATTACCAACTTCGAAAAAAATCAGTCACGTTTCTTCTGTACATAAGAAAGGCAAGTTTGCAGCCCAAAATTTAAGAAATATAACAGAAGCATTAAACGGAAAAATAAAAAATAGTCTGTTTTAATAGTCATTCTTTTGCATTAAAACAAATTTGTGTTTTAAAACTGAACTATATATATAAATTTTGTCACCGTACAACTCCTGTCGTGGAAGGATTTCACAGGAAGAATTTCCCTCATGCATTACTATTATTAACTTATTAATCATTATGAAAAAAAAAATGCCAGTGCACTGCATAATATATATATAATTTTTTTAAAAGAAATAATGTAGCCAAATACATAAGAATTAATAATAATCACAAGTTCTTGAATCAGTGCTTAACATTATATTATATATTATAAATGCCTGGAAATTAGGATATTAAAAAAGTATATAAATATATCATTAGTGCGTATTGACTGTAAACATAAAACAAAATATTAAGATTACAATATTTGGAACCCTACCTTCTGGATCTTTAGCTATAACTGTTGAGCTTCTGTCTACACCTGTCTTGTTTAGTTTGTCTTCTGTTGGAGAGTTCGGGGAAAGGGCAAGATGTGCCGGCGAGGAGGAGAAAAAAAAACAAAGAGAAAGGACTTGTATAAACAACCAAAGCACTAACAATGTATTTCTGATCTGGTACCAACTTTCTTTTTCTTTCAGCGACTGTTATAAATTGCTAGTGGTGCGTATTACTATTGACTTTTCTTACTGTTCTCATCAATTTTGATTTCTATCTTGTTTTATTAATGTTTCATTGATTCCATGTTTACTTCGAAGTTCCTATGTAGTACATGTTCAATGCTACTGAAAATTGCGGAAAGAGAAAAATTCTAAAGAGTTGCCTTCTTGGTTTTAAAATGTGAAATTTATTTATACTAGTTTTAGTAATTACTTCCTTGCGCCTTTCTATCCCTAAGACAGTTTTTAATAAAAGCAAAAACTTGGACAAAATTTTAATAACAAAGTAGAATTGCCTACAATTTTAAAAACAAAGCAGAATTGACTAAAATTTTCTTCGCGCGAAATTCGTCAACAGTACGTACCTACATATTGTTATGCCTTCTTATCTTCAGTGTTCTCTTGGTATTTCAGATTCAAATAAGTACCTATTTGGCGTTGTCAAATTTCGTTTTTATTATGGGTCGTGCAGTTACTCATATACAATACTGTCTAGCTTTCTAATTCCTTCAGAAGTTTTGTTGAGAGTCGGATGCCATCCAATTTCCGGTGAACAGAATATGCGTCTTTTTATTATCCATGTCCCAACAAATGTCAGTTTAGATGGAATAATGTTGTTTTCATTATCAGTTATATTACATGTATTGTACCTTATCATTGTTTTATTTGGGTTGTCTTCAATAACTACGAGATTATATCATCCATGAGTAGCACCTAATAAATTCTGTTGTTAATTCGGTGAGAAAGAAAATCGCTCTGATCCCTGCTTAGGTTGATGAGTGGGAGCTCCTCATTGTGTTCTTGTGCTTCAAAGAAACTTGGTTAAGATTTATTTGGCGAATTGTAGAACTTCTTCAACATTTAGTGATCTATAAGTTATGTTTATGGATGTATTACTAAGCCATTTGAAGCCTCTTTGACTCTTCTTCTGTTTAAGGTTATAATTAAGACCTCGAATTCCCTAGAAACATTACCACAAACACAATTGATAGATCAATAACTTTGCAGAAGTACTAAAATTCGCCAAATAAATCTTAACCAAATTCCTCTGAAACACAGGGACACAATGAAGTGCTCTACTCATCAATCTAAGCAAGAGTCAGAGCGATTTCCTCACCGAATTAACAACAGAATTTATTAGGTGCTACTCATGGATGATATAATCTCGTTGTTATTGAGAAAAAAAACAACGAATAAAGCAATGGTAAGGTACAATACATGTACAGTATCTGATAATGACGGGACATGGAAAATCAAAAGACGCCATATTCAGTTCACTAGAGGTTGGATGGGATCAGACTATCAACAAAACTTTTGGAAGAATTAGAATGATATGCAAGAAGCTAGACAATACTATGTAAGAGTAACTGCACGACCCCTTCCCTAAAATAAAAACGAAATTTGAAAACAAAAAATACGTACTTATATTTGAATCTGAAGTTCCAAGAGAAGACTGAAGACAAGAGCGGCATTAACAAAACTAGTTTTCATCCTGGACTAGTAGATATATTTTGCGATGTTAGTAAAATTTAGTACTGTTACCTCACTTTTTGTTTATTTCTTTTTTGTTACTGGTTAGGTCATTCTTCCTAATGAAGTTAAATAAAGTACATTCTATTTTCTCATTAGAATTAGCTATTAGAGCTTTGTGGATGTTGGAAATTGTGCTCCTGCTCTCTGTAGATTTTCCATAGCATAGCTTTTCGTTCAATAAATTTTGGACATTCGAAGAATATGTGGTTTACACCTATAACATGCGCCATATCACAGTCACAATATTGAGTTGCTTTATCTTGATTTTGTATACGCGGCTTTGCTGACTGATTGTTATTAAGGTTAATCTAAAGCAACGAGCACTACCTCCGTATATGTCTAATGTATTTTCATTGTTACGTAAAATTTCAATGCTGCTCCTTCAAATTCACGCCTAGAGAGTTCAAACTTCCAGGGAAGAAAGTACATAACCAATTCAAGAGCATGATCGATGCCGATTTTTAATTTTCGTTTTTGTTCATTGTTAAAAGAGCTTCATTGTTATAGGTTTTGATATTCACAACAACAATGATGCGATTTCAACAATGAAAAAAAACGAAATTAAAAAATCGGGATCGACCATGCTCTTGAATTGGTTATGAACTTTCTTTCCTGAAAGTTTGAACTTTCTAGGCTTGAATTTATAGGAGCAGCAAGGAAATTTCGTGCGACGATATGAATACATTAGACATATACAGAGATAGTGCTGCCATCTTTTGTTGGTGATCGCTGTGTTAGATTATCCTTAATGACCTAAACGAGCTGATGAACTTCTAAGAACGAGACCTGCAGATTTCGGTAAATGTGGGCTTCGAAGAACTTCATTCGATGGATCCCGGAGGAATAGTAGCTGGCTTTGTGTTGTAGATGATCTGATCTTACTTTCACAAATAATACGACTATTTTCCGTTCAATAAATGGTAGTGATCGAAGATAATTTTATCCATTGCAATATACACGAGTCTTGAGTAACTAATAATTCACTGATTTGCTTCATTGATATTAAGTTACGTGAATGAAAACAGATTCTATACAAGAAGCTATCCTGATCCAACACTTGATGAAATAAAAAATTCTAAATGTTATTAAATAAATAAATAAAAATCTGAAAATTACAAATGTTGATGCTTCAATGTTTAAGATTGTGTCGCAGTTCTCTTCTTTTTAATTGAAATTATTTTTCTTTACAAATTTTCCCCTCTCAATTTTATGAGATTACGAAGAAGAAAAATCAAAACTACCCTTACAATAGAACTACAAAGTTCCTATACCTTCTAATTCGTTCGCATAATTTAAAAGCAAGAATATCAAAAGCTAAAACTACATATTGGACCTCGCTTCAAAACATGGAATCAATGTTACTGTATTCAAAGGAAGTGTCAGTGTCAGCAATTTACACACCACTGTAGCGTTTATCATCACATGCAGACGGTTACACCAAACGAATAAAAAATACATTTAAGAAAGCCAATCCACAATCATTCATAAGCAGCAAATGCACACAAATTCATGCAAATGGGACTATAATGCTTCTACACATCACAGTAGAACACCACAGAAAAAAAAAATCTTAAGATCCACTTTAAGGGATGAAAGTTTAAATGTAAAGTAATAACAATAATAATGATAAAATGAAAAATAGAGAAAAAGACATAAAATATTCGTCTCAGGTACATACACACTTTATTATTATGAATAAGAAGAAATGAAATATACGTATAATGCCGACTTTACGTTACACATTTTTTGGTGTTAAATTGCATGCAATAAAAATTGCAGTACTTTTAACACAGCAGAGTATTTGAAAAATTGCGCGACTTTGTAAGCTTGTTTCACATTGTAGATGCCTAACATGCTATCTTGAATAAAAACATGCAAACTTGAAAATCGCACCAGTTTTCATACAACTTACAGTGTATGATTCTATGCTATTTTTAATTGCACACATTTTTGTACACAAAATTGCACAGTATAAAGTCGGCATAATACAGAAATTACACGATCCACACC
Source organism: Lepisma saccharinum (assembly GCA_022664845.1). NCBI lineage: Eukaryota > Metazoa > Arthropoda > Insecta > Zygentoma > Lepismatidae > Lepisma > Lepisma saccharinum. Next base: position 28,865 of record JAGDQP010011842.1, read on the forward strand.
ACATCTTACCTGACAATGTAAGCGATTGATTTTGAAGGTCCGGAGAAAAATAATATTACTTAGTAAAGGACTGTGAATAGAACTTACAGTTCTCCAGCAAGTATGTGAAAAAGACTTTGTTTTGCCCCATGCATTTTACACATAATTAACGACGAATGAAGTTGAAGCATGTGTCCTATTAAATACTATTAACTCATTTTGTGACGTCATATAAAAAAGAAATTATGAGAAGGTAGTTAGAAAACATGCTTAAAGAAGAGTGGATCTCAAGTATCCATCGCTAGTGTATCTTACACGACACTGATGTCAATGTGACTGCTGTGTATCGTATTTGTTGTACTGTGATGTTGAGGAATAAAATAATAATAATAAAAAAGAGTAATTAAAAAAAATATATATTCAAGCAAATTGCAGAAACCATTTAAATGCTCACCATACTTTAGAGAACCACTACTATTTTCTACATTTTTTTTTGTTTTATAAATGGATCTGAGGTGGTCGGATAGTCATAGAAACAGGTGAAACATGACTTGAGCAATAATAACACACATCTGAAAGGTCCAGGCATTTCAGCATCATCACTATCCTAAAAATCTAACAAATAGACACACACACACATATATCAAGCTTCGTCTTCGATCTCCTATCACATAGACGACTAGAGCTGAAGGAAGATGCAGCCTTGGTCAGAAATCCATAACACGCAGTGGGTGCCCATTTTAACCATGAGCACATGAATATCATGCTACATCTCCAAGTGCACAAGACAAGAATACCTTCACCTACAGTATTATCAATGTACTTGCTGCTTTGATCTACGAGATACGTAAGAACTTAACCGCAAAAGAGAGACAGGGCTCGAGCAAGTACCTTTTCTGCATTTCAGTGTCACATCAATGCTATTATATTATAGCACTGATATAAAGAAAATTAAAGAAACTGAAAATGCATCCAAGAAGGAGAACAATCACTATAAAGGTACTGAAAAGAAAGTTTTATACTAAAACCCACTTCATTTTTAGAGCGGTACGAAAATATACACCGTTCAATAAAGCATTTGAATGTTCAATTATCCACGTAGCGTAGAAAATTTGATACATACCATCACTTCATACTAGTGTTTTCTAGCGAACATACTAGTGTTTAGCCTTTTAGTAATTTACATTACTTGTTTTCTCTTTTTTGTCGTATATTAAAAATCATTTCCCTTGGCCTGTTATGATTTGACTTAGGAGTTCAGTTTAAATCAATAACTTATTAATTCCATAAAAGCGAAATTACCTCAAATTCTATAGAGAACTTAATTGATAAAATATGTCCTACAAACACTATTACAAAAATATAATAAAAGTGATATAATTAATAGATTACGTAGAATTAATTTTCTTTCTGCTACATTACTATCTCAATTTTCAAAGGAAAGAAGAGAAATGGATATAAAAAGTATATTCCTAAGAGCATTATTCCTATTTTTAACATAATATCTTTTTTTTTTAATTATTACTCACAAGTGAAACATTAATGAGTATACTGTACAAGTTGCTTTTTTGTCTCAATTTCAAGACAAATCTAATTAATTTGACAGACAAAGCTGGTTTACATTGCAATCTATGTGCAAACATCCTACTCAAAAATTACTTGTTAGAAACTGAGAAAGCTTATTTAAATTTAAAAATTTTCTAGGGTGATTTAAAATGAAAATCTACGTTTTGTATATTTTGAACTATACTGCTAAAATTTAAATATTTATTTGTAAAGAAGAAACACTTTTTTATAGCATGTTTCTAGCCACTGTTATTTTTAATGTACATCTTACAAAATTATTCGAGCCCTGCAAAACTTTTTCTTTTATTCTTCTTTCAAGTGTTGTTTCACAACTAAGTTATAGGCATCTACAAGCTGCTATAAAAATATAATAAATTAACAGCAAAAAAAGCAGCGTAACACTGTGACATCAGCCACCTAAATCGGCTACTATTGTGTGTGATATTGATAAACTATTAACGCTAGGAACGTACTATGCACAACAAACGTGACACTAATACGAAGCAAAGCTGTGCTCCTCTTGAAATTACACTTAAAACTAGTGACTTACATAACTATTTGATAATTACAAGCAATATTATGATCGTACATAATATAATGCGACATAATTATTCATATTTAAGCAAAGAAAAAATATATTTATAGATGTAGAATGTGGATGGATTTCGAAATAAATACACAACTTCAAACAATTTTCGATCTGAAAGTTCCACAGTATGATTGTGAACTTCGACTAGTGTTTTAGCTAATAAAGCTTTTGAAATAAGACATCAAAAATATTGTTCGCTGAATAAACTAAAAAAATAACCTACTCGGGTTGTTAAACGTGAATTTTTCAGTTTAAAAAAATCTATTAAGCCTTCCCCCAGGAAAGCGCTTCTACAAGTGTAAGTTTAAAACCTGTTTTTCTATAAACTGTATTCAATTCGGTAGGCATTTGTTTATCGAGTTAGTTACTTTTATTGCAAATCATTTAAAAAACACTTTTTATTTATTTTAATTAAAAATAACTATATGAATTTTAATCATACATTTAAAATAGAAAGAACTAGTTTTATTAGCTTTTCAGTATCTTTAAAATAAATAGTAGTAATTAATAGTTTTATTATTAGTTCCTGTAGCATGTAATTAAATAGTATCTGATTACAAATAAAATAATCTTAAACGATTGTTTTAACACTGCTTATTTAACCAATATTAATAATACTACTAACAACCCACAAATGTTGCAATATGTAAATATAGCTTTCCCTTCTCATTAACGAAGATATAAAAAATATTTAATTATGTGAAACTCGCTTGAAATAAAGTAAATTTAGAAATTACATCCTTCAAATATCTTCTTATACAGTGCGCTATAACAGACTTACTAAAGGAAAAGTGGACATAAATAGTAGTATCAGAAAAGTTTTCCTATGGAACTTGAAAAGAATAACAATAATAATAATCATGACCAAAGTATTTGTGCAATATCAATTACTGACCAACCATTATTACAGAACGTGGTTTGTGGTGGTGGTAATAAACATAATAATGTCGCCATGCAGTTCTTGCTTAACTCTTATTTTATTTTCAGCACATTATTCGTGTATCCAAGAAATGACCACATAGTTAATTAGCTACATTATATCAAAGCAGATGTTGCCTGTGTTATGGATTTTTGGCCGTCATTGCAAATAAAAAAATGTAAGGAGTGAGTAACATTTGTTTTTAAAAAGTTAGTTTCCATGCCACCCATGAAATCCTGTTTTCTAAGGAACATTTTATTATCTTCATTTGCATGCGTTAATTGAACACACACGTCTTGAAAGTGAAATACTAAAGTGAGAAGAAGAACCCAGCCAGATGGGGGAAATGTTAGGCAACACTGCATTGAAAGAGAAAGAGATTGTACAACACACAAAACTGCTAATGGTAAACACTACGGCAGTAAGAGGTACACTATATTTAAAAATATATAACTAATTGTTATATAGCATGTGCGTTGGGTGATGTCTTTACGATTCAACGTTTGTTGGAACACGTTTCACATGTAACTATAGACGTGATATATATATATATATTCCAGAAAAGACACTTTACTACATACGAAACGTGATAGTTCGTTACTTTGGACTGAGTTAACATTTGTCAGCTAGTACGACAATCATGCAATGCATGCAAGCATATTCCTTTCAAAAATAGTTCTCTTGAAATTTTATTTAATATTAAATAATATCAGAATTATTATCATGGACGAACTAAGAAATGTAAAATCTTTTACATCATATCTGATAAGGTAAGATAATATAAAATGAATTTTATGAGCGGTAACAGCACTATGGCTTACGCCCTTCCCGACACATTATATTTGAATAAAGACGTATGCAAGAAGCTCTGAGCAAAATCATCAGCAAAGCACTTGTGGATTTACTAAATATTAATGTCTCTCTCTTCGACACTCGTTAAATAAATGATAAATTAACGTTGCTTACATTAAGATATAATGTTTATAGCCGAACAAACTTTTCTAAATATCTGAGTTTACACTTCGAATTTCGTCCATAAGACAACAATTAGTCACTTTAAGTACGGATTTTCTTATTGGTCTAACCATTTAATGTATCTTTATGAAGTTAGTATTGATTACAAAAATGAATAAGAACGTTTTCGATGCACTCTCTGATTGAAGGAACATGAACGTTATACAGGATGAAAAGTAAACCATTTCTTTCTTTCAAAGATCGCACCCTTGAAGCGAAACAAACAAAAGTGTATCTTAATTTGTTTGCACTTGAGAGAATAGTTTGATGTCTTTTTGTGTGTGTGTGTGTGTGTGTGTTTTCAATTTCAGAGCAGCAATTCTATATTGAGATAAGATTCCTAAAGAATTGTGTACAAGAGCAATTCCCAAGGTACTTTTTTTTAAACAAAACACCATGTTGAATTAACGGCATATAAATGAATTTCAAACATCTCTGAGTAAATTCATGTCATATGGTCCAGGAAAGGATTCAATCCTTGCTCGAAAAAAAAAAAGTTTCTGTGCAGTTACTTTACCACGTTGTTAGTTCAAAACGATCATTATTTTAATTTTAGTGGCTGTAGGTTTCGAGTGCCAGCCATATGTTTTCGAAGATGCGTCATTTTGTTGTGTCGTAAGGCGTTACCGAATCTGAAGTATTTTAGTCCCTAATTGTTCTATCGATGTGGAACCAAAACCAAAATGTTCAACAAACAGTAAGCTACAAGATTCTGTTTTAGCCATTGTCATACATTAATTATAAAAGGGTGAAATTCAGGTTTGAAAAAGTAAGTTACTGACGTTAAAAGTTCCGATTTTAGCTATGATTTTTGCAAGAAGGCAAATAGTCAGGAAGTTGAGCTTTTCTGGATAAACAGCTCTTCTGATATAGATATGTTTATTCACCAAGTTTCAACCCTTAGACGTGCCCCCCATTTTTTTTTTTTTTTTTTTCTAGAAATTAAAAATTCTGAGAAGTCCGAAAAGTGCACCTTTCACAGGTAGATATCTGGTGGGGGACCTGTTAAAAGTATACAATTCCTCCCCATAACTTTGTATGACAATATTATTATCCAAAAACTAAGAGTTTCTGATTTGATTATAAGTACATTTCTAGCATGCGCGGGAAAAACAGTATCAGTAAAAAAATACCGTTTCTCAGGAGACGATTTTCTTCTTCCCTGCCAGGCACAAGTATTAATCACTTATGCTAAAAGTACCAAGCGATTATTCAACTCGCGTTTAGAATTGACTTATACTAAATTAACCGAAGGTGGAGCATCACATACAGATCTCAAATTTTAACTTGTCTCATTTTGGCTAATTCCTGACTTATACGGTTTTTCCCGCGCATGCTAGATTTATTATTAACACAAAGTTATACCTACACATAAGAACATGCGGAACTACGGCCAAACGACAGGGTACTGTACATACATCATAAATCAATTGATAGTGGATGAATGACGCACAAAGGCGTTAGTCAAAACATACAACACTGGACTACTTATCACTTAAACAGACTGTTCAAAAAAAAAAAAAAGGTTTCATCACACAGCTTTAGGAGTGATAGTAATCCACCGACCAATCGCAGTTGGTAAGTTCAATGGGTGTAAGCTTCCTTAATATGTTCCTGAAAAGCACCCATGCTTTGTAGTCTCTTAAGATTATAAGAAGTTCATGGTCCTGGTGGCTCGTAAAATTGAACGTTGACGTATGACGTAATCATGTTCGATGCTGACGTTTTCAACTATTCCAATAATCAGTTATCTTCATAAATACACCCAACTATGTCACTTGGTTAGAGGCATAACAGATGCGTTTGTCACATTTACTTCCTGAAAATCAGCAGGAATTGAAGTGGGAAAGTATCTAACTTTTCTGTCACTGAGAGGAACATATTTATGGTATGAGCGTGTTATAGGAACAGGTAAACAAGTGTCAAATCGCTCTCTCGGGTTGACCATCTCCTCACTTCTGACGTAAATGTACTTTATACCAGGAATGTTTTTCACACGAGAATCATACATGTCCTCTGGAGACAAAGTTTGATTACCATCCTCTTTGTTGTCCCTGCAATCCCATCAGAAGCATTTTTCCCATGACAGGAAGCAAAAAATCGCCCCTCTGCTTCAAGACCGTCTTCGTGATTACACAAATTGATGAAGTTTTTTCTATTCTTATAGTGACTCGGAGCCCCATCCGTGAAGTACACAATACACAATCTTTGTCATTGACGGGCAGGGTTGGCTTGGTTTAAACCAGGTGCTTAAAAAATGGTTTACTCCTGCCGCCTCCCCCCCCCCCCGCAAACTAAATAAAAATAAGCAAAACTGCCACAAATAGTGTGAACTTCATGGTGATGATTCTATTAAACCATCTGCGTTAATTTTATATCATTTTCGCTTTGTAATCAAGGGGTCCCGGGTTCGATTCTCGATGGGGCCACAGAACTTCGCTGAAGTGCAAACCGAGTAGTGGTTCGGATGGAATTGTAAGCAGTAGGTCTTGTCCTTCAATAGCCTTGCTGTTACATAAGGACGTTAAGCCTAAACAAACGAAACGAAACCAAATTGTATCCTTCTGCTTACCTGAATGCCTGTTGTTTCATAGAGAAGTCAAAGTTAACTTTGCTTAAATATATTGATAGAAGTTGTCAAAATTTATCGACTGCATCCAATGACGTGCATTATTGTTATGCAATTGCAATCAAAGCAAAATTTCTAAATATTCTTTGATTCTATAAATGTTTATTATTGATAAAATACATCAAAACTATGTACAGTATTTTTTCTCATTAAAAAAGAAAAAGAACTGAAAACGAATTTATTGAAATCAGAGCCAGAGTGAACTCAAATAATTCGTACTACCTTCATTTACTTCTTTTATTGATATGAAAATTAAGTCGCTGTATTTCTGGCCCAGTGAACTAACTTGGACTAAATTAGATCTATACTCTGTAGTCTTTTGAAATTTGAATGTGTATAACTCTGTACAGTGATTTCACTTGTGCAGTTGTGTATTCTTTTTGTTCTTTTGAAGTGACTCTTAATCATTATATTCACAAATATGCAAGATTAGTGCATCGTATTTGTAATCAATGGGTCCCGGGTTCGAGTCCATGTGGAGGACTATTTCTCTCAGGTGCAAACCGGGTAGTGGTTCGGCTTCCACTTTAAGCTGTAGTTTTAGGTCCCGTCCTTCATAACCCCGTGTTGCATAAGGACATTAAGGAGAAAAACTATTTATATCCATATGTAATATAAATAAATAAAGCAAAGTATTTAAACCAAAAATACCTTGTTTAAACAATTAAAAAAAAAAACGTTGGTTTTGCCAACCCTGTTGACGGGACATGTCTTAACATCTTTAATCAAATGACTTTGGAAGGTGTGGACTGCTGTGGAGGTGTGCTCTAAATAATCACTGATGATACACAGACCTCTATCTATTAAATCACCACCATCACTTAGTTTACAGTAGTAAGGAAATGGGTGAAGCGTTGCCTGTTTGTTCACTCAATGAAAACTTTCAATCTCATCTTGAATCACAAAGAAGAAGTTTTCTTAAAAACCAGCTAAAACAATGCATTCGTAGTGTAAAATAGACCCTTTTTTCAGCACGAAAACCAGCTTGTACTTCCAACACATAGTGGTGTGGCTTGAGATTTCTAGATCTTGAAAACACTGGCATATTGGAATTGCTGAAGACGTCAGCATCGAACATGATTACGTCAAAGTTCATTTTTACGAGCCACCAGAACCTCGAACTTCCTTCAAAATTTTAAGGGACGACAAGACATGAGTGCTTTTCAGGAACACATTAAGGAAGCTTAGACCCATTGAGCTTACAACTGCGATTAGTCCGTGTAACATTATCACTCCTCAGTTGTGTGATGAAATCTTCCATTTTGTGTGTGTGTGTGTGTGTGGAACACTCTTTTTAAGTGATAAGTAACCCCGTGATGTTCTTCTATGCTTTGATTAACCCCTTTGTGCGTCGTTTATCCACTGTCAATTGATTTATGATGTATGTCGTTTATTCGTAGTTCTACATGTTCTCATTTGCAGGTATAATTTTGTGTTAATAATAATTATACTTTTTTATCAAATCTAAAATTCCTAATTTTTGGATAATAATATCGTCATACAGAGTTGTTATGGGGAGGAATTGTATACTTTTATCAGGTCCCCCACCAGAGATATCTGTGAAAGGTGCACTTTTCGGACTTCTCTGAATTTTTAATAATTTCTAGAAAAAAAAAAGGGGGGGGGGCACGTCTAAGGGTTGAAACTTGGTAAATGATCACATCTATATCAGAGTTCTTTATCCAGAAAAGCTCAAGTTCCCGACTATTTGCCTTCTTGCAAAAATATTTGCTAAAATCGAAACTTTTAATGTCAATAACTTACTTTTTCAAACCTGAATTTCACCCTAATAATGCATGGCAATGGCTAATACAGAGCCTTGTTTGTAGCTTACTATTTGTTGAACATTTTGGTTTGGGTTCCACATCAGTAGAACAATTAGGGGCTGAGATACTTCAGATTCGGTAACGCTTTACTACACAACAAAATGACGCATCTTCGAAAACAAATATGCGTGACACTCGAAACCTACAGCCACTAAAATTAAAATAATGATTGTTTTAAACTAACAACATGATAAAGTACCTGCACAGAAAAAAAAAAAATATTTAAAAAAAAAATTGTGGAGCAACGATTTAATCTTGTCTTGGACCACTTGACATGGATTTACCCCTTTTTCTTACTGAATAGACCTTTTAAATTCTGTTGGACATGATTATTCATCACACCATATATTTATTTTTTTAACGGCAAAATAATTTCGGAAGACTTTTGGATTCATTCATCTACAAAAGTTTTGCTTAGAAACAATGCAGAACATTTAATTGGTAGATGATTAAAATGCGAAATTCAAAACTTTTAAAAAATATACTAAAAAGGAAAAACTCAACTCACAAATGAATAAAAGTGTTAATGTAAGTTTCTTTGTTCGTCTCACTATAGAGTTCTAACTCGAAATGAAACAGATTACCCTCAACCTGTATGTTTTTCAGTGAGAGTTTCACGAACATGTAATATAATACTAAACAAAAAACCGTCATTCTAAATAATAACTTAGTTTTGCGCAAGTTAATCTTCAAAACTATGTAGTGTAGTTATGTTGTCAACTCTCGTGATATGTTGTGTACTATAATACACTAGCATATCCTAATGTTTCCATTTAATACTGAATCTTTCTAACAGCATGAACGTTTACACAGTTCAGAATCACTGAAATGGGCAAGATTTTCAACGGCTAAGTATGTATGACGGCAATTCAAGGATGTGAGTATTGTATACAACAGTAAACTGCTACCATGAACGCTTCGTCAAAAACTTAGTTGCAAATAGAAAAAGATGATTTTCAATTTGCCTAGTATTTTGTGAATGAAGTGATCTTTATAGCTAAACAATGTCGTACGTCAAGTATGTTAAGGTAACATATTTATACTACAATAACATGATAATATTGTGAACAAATAATTTAAAAAAGAACTGTTTTAAAGGAAGTCATGATGCGTTCAAAGCTAAACAAATTTTCTAATTGGTACTTACCGGCGCTGAAGAATAGTATTCAAATGGGTTACGTATTTCTTTCCTCCCCCCCCCCCCACACACTTTTCTAACGTTTCGAGAATAATGTCAGCTCCCATGATCGTAGATACGAGATACCATGATTTAGAAAACAAGAACCTCAATCTTATTCAATCCTGCGTTACAATATGTTAGGTATCTAAGATTTGTTGATAACCGTAGTTTTATATCACTACTATAACGAATTAGACCACTATTTTAATAGTCTTAACATCCAAAACTGCGATTCAACCACGAAAAAGAAATTTCAGGTACTAGTAATTACTTAGACCTAACCATGTACTGAGAAAACAATAGATTCAAGACCAAAGTTTATAGGAAACTTTGCGCCAGTTCGATATACATTGATCAACAATCAAGCTCTTCACTCATTTCATCCAACATCTGAAAAAACCTTTTTTCTTAGAGCGTACAAAGCTGCTCCAATCCCCAAGATATACGAAGTGAGATAGATCAGGTATTCTTCATCGGCATTAAAAATGGTTACTGTATACCAGTTACAAAACTGACTACCAGGTGTGTAAATATGAAACCGGACTTTGTGCATAGACGGCGTTAGCTGTCACTGTGGTTACCGTAAAACTGCGTCCTTGGCGCCACTTGCTTGTTTTGACTGCTGATAACGATTTGCAACTCACAACCAGACAAGTTTCATGTCATAGTGTAGTGTTTAATAGCGTTGAACATGGCGCAATTTGTACCTACAAATTACGATGTGCGGACAGCATTGATTTTTTGTTACCATTTGAAGAAAACTGCTGCAGAATTGCATCGCATGCTTGTTGAAGCTTACGGTGATTATACTCTTGGTACGTCACAGTGCTATGCGTGGTTTACAAAATTTAAAAGTGTCGATTTGATGTGAGAAACGAAGAACGTGGAAGACCACCGAAAAAGTTTGCAGACAGCGAATTGCAAGCTTTGTTGGATGAAGATGACGTTCAAACGCAACAACAACTCGCAGATCAATTAAATGTGACACGAGAAGCAGTTTCCATACGTTTAAAAGCCATGGGCAAGATTCAGAAGGTGGGAAAATGGGTTTCACATGCATTGACTGAACGACAGCAGGAAAACCGAAAAACCACTTGCGAAATTCTGCTCGCCAGGTACAAAAGGAAATCATTTCTCCATCGAATTGTGACTGGTGACGAAAAGTGGCTCTATTTCGAGAATTCTAAGCGTGAAAGATCGGGTAACTCCAGGAGAACCGGCGACATCGACTGCAAGACCAAATCGCTATGGACGAAAGACAATGCTTTGTGTTTGTTGGGATCAGAAGGGAGTGATCTATTATGAACTGCTGAAACCTGACGAAACCGTTAATACCCAACGTTACCGGCAACAAATGATCGATTTGCATCAAGCTTTGCGTGAAAAACGACCAGAATATGGCCAAAGACAACATAAAGTGATTGTGCTTCACGATAATGCACCCTTCCACACAGCAAAACCGGTCAAGGAAACGATTGCGACGTTTGGCTGGGAAATCCTTCCGCATGCGGCTTACTCACCAATCCTTCCGCATGCGGCTTACTCACCAGACGTGGCACCTTCCGATTTTCACTTTTTTGCATCCATGGGACACGCACTTGCTGACCAGCGCTTCACATCTTACGAAAATGGCTTGATGACTGGTTTGCAGTACAAGAGGCACTTTTTTTTTTTTTTTTTTCATTCACACATTGCCGGAACGATGGTAGAAATGTGTCGCCAGCGATGGTCAATACTTCGAATAAAATAGTTCTTAGCATTGTCATCCAATCACTGTGTCTTTTCTGTACATAAATTCCGGTTTCATATTTACGCACCTGGTACTCTCTGTAAAATCCACCCTCAATAAAACTCCAAAAGCGGACACTGTAAACCCTAAAAACGACAGTATACTTATATTCCCAACGAATTATAGATTACAAGATTACAATTTGACCTCGCATTACGCCTCACTAAAAGTCTTGATAACTCCTTCCCCAGTTTTAAATACTTTTTCACAGCTAAAATGAAACTAAGGCGTATATAAAGCCATATGCAGTTGTGACAAAAGATTTACTGGAATGACCAAAAGATCCATATCAATATGGATTATTGAACATGTAAAAGAAGCACTTCCCGAGAACCAAGTTTCTGGGGTCTCTGTAATTATTTATGTAACGAGAAACGCAGAGTAAAATCTGCACGTGTCCTTTTGTGTGTGTGTGTTCGCATAATGCATGGGCACTTAAAAAAGAAAAGAAAAAGAAAACACACTCCCCTAACCCGGTTCCCATATCCAAGTCAAGCCACAAAACGTTATGGAAGGTAAAGCCATTTACAAAGTTACACCATCCTAACAGTAAAATATATTTACGAAACTTCAATCACAGCCAGTTTTCTTTAAAAATTTCATCACTGATTTTCATTCACTCTCCACAGGACACCTTACATTACAGCAAAAACTTGCATATGCAGTGTTTTTTTTTTGTTTTTTTTTAAATTACCACCCTAATTTTAACCTCTCCGCATATCACGTAACTTCTACATTGGCGCACCTTCATAGAAGATGTCGTTCACTTAATCAATATCATTAGTCCTCTTTTTCTTGTTTTCTAACACTTATTTCACTTTCTAACTATACTTCTTTACTAAATATCTAGGCATTCCCTATCTGCGATCATGGGAGTGAACACTCCTCTCGAAATGTTAGAAAAATGTACGTTACTTATTTGAAGACTATTATCAACGTCGGAGGTACCAATTACAGGAACTGTTTTAATTTGATTTGGTTTTGAGAATGTCCTAGTTATGCTTTAAAAAGTTCTGATAATGATTTTTATTTTTTCTAAAAAAGGAAACTAAACTTTATTAAGATTTGTCTTGTCATAATTGAAGGTTGGGTCCTTCATTATTATGTCTAAACATTTAAATAAAGTTAATCATAATCATCGCATCACCTCGAATTTATTACAAATTTTATTCGCATATTGGCAGATCAGTTTCTTTGACAGATTTGCTAACATGTGAATCAGACTTGTATTTAGTTCGAGATGATGCGATGTTGTGGTTAGTTTTAAGTAGTTGGATAGACTTGAGAAAGAATTCGTCGTTTTTGCATCCCTTATGTGTTCTTTAATTGAGGTTTTCAGATTTCCTTTTGTCATTATTAAGTCAGTGTTTTCACATTTACACTTAACATCATGCACACCAGAAGGAGTTCACGCGGTCTGACCTTTAAATTCAGCAAATGGATTTTCTATAGTTTTTGGTGGGTTCAAAGCTGCTGTAATATGTTAGCTGAAAACGCGTTTCAAATTTGTACGATAAAAAATGCCAATTTTACATAACCAATACCATTGTGTGCAGAAGGTAATGCCTCATTAATGGAGTTCTGCCAATCTGTGTTCGGGCACAAACTGTACGCTCGAAGAAAGGTTTCCCCCTTTTTCTTTTTAACTATTAGCTTCGGCTGTGAAAGTGGCTAGAATAATTATGTATGTATGTTTTGCCAGCCGTAGGTCTTCCGTAAATGAACGTTTGAATTTATTGCTTTGTCTTTTAATTTCTTCTTCTTTCACTTCCTCTTTTCCCGTCGACGTTTATGATGAGTTTTCTCCACAAAGCCCTGTCCTGAACTTCTTCCCCTGACAGATCTTTCTCCCCGAGATTATTCTTAACGCCGTCCATCCATTTCCCCCTTGACCTTTCTCTACCTCTTTTGCCCTCCACTTCCATTAAAATCATTCTTCTGACTATTTAGTCATTTGTTCTTCTCATTATCACTCCAGTATTCTTTCTTGTTTCTTCTTAGATATCTCTACAACCTTGATTGTTCCTCTTACTCTCACATTTCTCACTCTGTGTCGTCTTGTTATCCCACACATTCAGTGTAGCATTCTCATTTCGGTGACATCTAATCTCTTTTCTTGTGCTTTCTTTATTGGCCATGTTTCTGTTCCGTACATCATTGCTCGTCTAACCACTGTTTTGTAAATTATTCCTTTATTCTTTATCGTGATTCTGCGGTCGCAGAGAATGCCACATACTTTCTTCCAATTTTGCCATCCCTCTTGCATTGTTTGTGTTATTTCCGAGTCCAAATCGCCATTCCCAGTAACAGATGAGCCTAACTAAATATTTAAAACTTTTCACTTTATTCAATCGTTCTTCTTGCAACATCACTTCTCCCTTCTCTTCTCCGTCAAACTTCTATTGCTTTTTCTTCTAACTGATAGGTCCAAAATGTTTATGGTAACTTGTTCTTTTCTGAACGTGAATTTTGAACGAGGATGTATAAGATTCTGAAATAAATATTTAAAATCTTACTCATTTTGATATACCTCATCGACGAACCTCATGCATGTATCGTCACGTATCGCAACTCGGGACTGAAAAGAATTTTGGTCTATACATTCTCCGTAACAATATTTGCACATCGTGGAAGAAAAGGGGTTGAACATGGCTAGGCGATCATTTGTATACGAAAATTGCCCTGAAACTGGAAAATACTTGTGAGAGACAGATATCTAATAACCTGAAATATTTTTATATTTTAAGCCTCGAGAAATTATTTTTTTCAAGAATTCCTTTGTAAATGGAATAGAAAGTTTTTTAGGAGTACAATTATAAATATCAACATCGATCAAAGCTAATATTTTGTTACTTGTACCAACTAGAAAGCAGATCTGGTCCTTTACATCAGAACTCTGTATACGACAAAAAGAAATCTGAAGACCGAAATTAAAGAGCACATAAGATGTAAAAACTCTGCTTCAGGTGTGTGTAAACACATTATCTCGAACTTAATACAAATTTGATTCACATGTTATCAGATGCGTCAAAGAAACATGCTGCGTAATAAACTAATAACCAAGAACCCGTTCCTTAATTCTGACAAGGGAATTTTTATTAAAGATTGGTTTCCTTTTTTTAGAAACCCTATTACTAAAATAAAAATTAACCTTTTTTTTTTTGGCATAACTAGGGAATTCTAAAAAATAAATTAAATTAAATTAAAAACAGTTCTTTTTCGAATTATTTTTTCATAATATTGCTGTACACAATACATAATTTTACAAATAGTATAAATCTGTAACCCTAATATAATTTGCATACAACAATATTGAACAATAAAGTTCACTTCATTTACAAAATTTAAGCCGAACTAAAAATAGCATTCTTCTATCAGCAACAACGTTTTTCAACGAAATGTTCATTGTAACAGTTTACTGTTGTATATTTTTCAGTTTTGAATTGCCGTCGTACATATTTAGTAGTTGGTTATATTGACAATTTTAGTTGTTGTTCTACATGGTGTAAATACTTAGTTAGCATAGGTTTCTCGATTTAAATATTACTGTATTTAATTGCGTTCACCATCCAAGAAACATTCAGTAGTGAATCGAAACGTTAAGATAGGTTAGTGTATTATAGTACGCAACGATCATCGAGAGTTGACAGTCATTCTGAGTTTACGAAGAGAGGAAATGTGAAATTCTTTACTCATTTTGAAATAACATGTACGTAATAATATTTTGTATAGAAAATGTACAGAAAAATTACGTTCTGCTCGCTTGAATATAGGATTAGTTACGTTGCATTTTCTGACAAATTCAAAATTCATGACCATGAATCAGAATTACGAATTAACAATAATTTCAAAAATAGAATTTTGTGTAAAGTAATATTCGACTCAATAAGAAAATCTCTTCCTCCAAAATGGAATCTTAAAACTTAAGTTTTCCTTTTTTAATAAAAAGAAAATAAGCAACTCTGCACAGCAAATATTGACTTAATACAGTTCATTTTACATATTTATTTCTAATGTTCAAAATTTCCGCCAAGTTCTTTTGTAATTATAAATAAAAAAATATTTAACTCTACCTTTGACGTCGTCGTCTTCAATCGTGGTGCTGCTATCTGTAGATTCTTTCACCTGAGATCCATCACCCTTTTTGGTAATGATGCTTCGACCTATTAGGAGAAATATAAGCTACTGATTAATATTTTATGACGACATGAATATGGACAAAATATACGACAGAATTACTTGGAACAAGGAATAAATAAGATAAAAAGCACCAGACATCATCGAGGTTACATTTAAGGAAAATTCAGCTAATGATTCACGTTCATCGCAGTTACGTATGTTCTTGACAATGACTGACCCGTAACATCCAACCATTTTATCAGCATATCAAGAGTAATTATCAGTTTTTCATATAAAAAAAATAGTTAAGGCTCGTTTATAAACAAACTAACGAGAGGTTATGAGCAGGGACGATCTCATTCTATAACTGTATTAGACGTATCACGAGTGCACGATTACCAAATTGGTTACTGCACGACTTCAGTGCTGGGATGGTACCGACACTGACCTTAATGATTTTATTTAGAGTACCGCTAGTTGCTGTGCACTCAAGTATAGGCTTCCTTGGTTCTCATTCACGCCATAGAGTGGTTCGGCGATGGAGGTAAGAATGTAGTATTGATAATGGACAAAAGGATTGTTAAGGCAACTATGAACTCTATCACTTCGTGGGAGTAGCCTAGTACTCAAAATGTTTGACAATTATTTATTATACTTGAAAATAACTCAATACACATCTGCCACATGCTTTTACTAATAATGTAGACACTTGGAGACTATTAAACTTTCTTTGCAAGACCTACCCCTATTCTCGATCTCCCACTATTACTCATGTTACAGAATTATACGTTGTTGAGTGTTTGTAATTGTTCATAAACTTTCTTATTATTCAAAATACTGGAAGATGCATCTCCAGCCTATCTAATAAATAATAAACTTTTACTCTAATTGTCAATAATATTTCAATTTTAAAATATTATGTGGAAACACACTCTGTAGCTACTTTTCATACCGCATATGTAAGACAAAAATACAAAGAATACATGAATATCAACTGATTACATAGGTTATTAGATGTTGTCCACGATAGAATGAATACTACTCTAATATATTTTGCTTCGTCATTACTTTGCTTAATTGTTCAATAGAAATGTCTCTCCATAGAATTTCTAAATACTTGTATATTCCATAACAGTCACCGCTTAAATACCGGTCAGTATACACTGCTCACAATAATCAATGTCAAGTTTCCTTTTAAGTATTTTTGGGAACGGATAATGTAAAGACAATTCACATTTAAATTTGTCACAAAGCGCCACTAAAACATTTCACAGAATCGTCCGTTCACTACCTAGCTTGTATGTAGAAAGTTCTGGCATGCCTTAATTCACTATTTTATTTCTACCTTACCTCCAGTGACCACTAACGTATATATCGTCTCCTCTCTGCATATTCTCTATAAATCACTTAGTCTTGTGCATATTACATATAACGATTTTTGAAACTATGTTGACAGTTTATTTTACTTCAATGTGTCCACTGTATGTCTATTTTCCTCACCGTCGTCCCGCTCGGCACTGTTGCCAATCTCGACCAGCACGTTGTTACCAGATCCAAATCTGGGCGATCACCAAATTATCACTGCTGTAGTTCTACTTAAAATCTCACAAGTGTCTGGACAAAAAATCATCGCATACATTGCAGATATATTTTGTTATTCAATAAAGAAGCCTTTTACAGAATAAATTTCTGCCACTAGTAATTACTGAGCTTCTGCTTAGCAAATCTGCCGAGACTCGTTTTCAGCGAAAGTGATCCCGGCTTTAATCTTCTGTAGGACCTTCATATTTTGATGTTTATGCAGCATCGTGATGTAAATTTGGAGAGCTACTTGAATTAATAAGCAGCGGACCTCGGTCTTGAAAGACACAAAAAGTTGCGAAGGAGTTTCGCTACCCTGTCCACCTGGATACAGGTAATTTGCTGCGCGTATTCAGTCACGACACATGGAGCTCACACCGGATTTTCTAGTGTGTGGGGTGGGCTGTGAGCTACAATGGTCAGTTACGTCTGTTGTTTGTGGAAGGGACATTGACTACCGCTGTATACGTACAGTTCATCCAAACTGGTCCTGGTTTCTTTCCTGCGTGACATGCAGGATGTAAATTATTATTTCAGCATGATAATACAAATCCACATACAGTCTGTAATTAATCAGGATATGTCTGGCAACTACCATCACCTGATCTCTCTCTGATCGAACATGTCTGGGACTGGAAAGAATGACTTCTCTATCGTATGTATGACCGAGAAAAGCCTTGCATTACAGCACGAATATGTTAAAGCAAATACTCGTGCGGTTATAGTGTCATACATCGCTCTATATACTATGACATACTACGTTCTACTGATGCTCATACACTTTTCATCTATATGGCATTCCTCGCCAAATGTCAGCTTTCTAGATATTGCATTGCGGTAGTGTATAAACATTTATTACGAATCGATCTGCAGAATTATTACGGATGAAAGTGTAATTTCTACCAATTTTATAGCGTAACTGACTTACGAAGGTAAAAATTAAACTGAATAACATCAGTCTTGGTTATTTTATTCCACTTCATATTATAACGATATATTTTTGAAGAATTAAGGTGGAGTTCGGATGAACATAATTTGCAAGACATTATAACGATGTTAGTATGAACTATTTTGTTAGTGCTACGATATGCTAACAAAAGAGATTCTTACCAAAACTTTATTACTTCTCACTTCTTTATGAATTCCTCTTCCCTTTTAGTACTTAATTTATATCAATGTCCACCCTTTATTTTTTTATTTTTATCTTATTTATTTACTTATTTATTGACTGCAGATATTATTTCTATTTTGGAATTAATATTGCTTTAAAATTCTGTTTGTGCATATGCATACATCGAAAGACACAGTAAGCTCAGAAGAGAAAAATACGCTGGACACAGGAAATGGAAAGTATCAAAAACTATTCTATCAATATTCAGTCAATATCACTGTTCATTATCTGATTTGCGAAGTAGTACAAATAATAAAACTAGATGGGGTTAAAAGATATGGAATATGTGGGAAGACAACGATCTAAAATTTTGATGACATAGCCCTACTAGAAATAGACCACATGGTAGACAAGAACGTATAGATAACGCTGCAACAGGAATACAGGTTAGAATATCTTCTACCGCAATCACAACATATTTATGTTTTCAGTACATACGAAGTTTGAGCTTCGGACAGTTAGTCTCGAATGCTGATAGTTCTTTTAAATTATATGTTTTCAACTGTACAATAACTTTTAACAACGACTGGTTTCTATTCTAACCAGAATAATTGGCCTGCCTTTCTATTTGTATTTTGACCGGTGTACCGTGACGTGTGAAACTGTGATTGGAAATTAAGGACGGGTAGGCATGTCATAGTGCACGAGCCAGAAAGCAACTGTAATTGGAAGTGGGCAGTCATTTCAGCTGGGCAGTGTACACCTGTATAAATTAAACAAGAACATTTTATTCAATAAATTATTTTTTTTAAAGTTTCTCAGCAAATTACTTTATGGTGACTGGATAGCATAAATGGAGAATTAACGAAACTTCTTCACCTTTCTTATCTTCGTTCACAAACAAAAGAATTTTAAATGTGACAAGCACACTGCACGGTCCAGTATAATTTTCGTAGTCAAAACTCATCTTTTACAGAGATAAATAACATTCTTAATACACGAGGATCCAGAAGCCCTTTATTTGAATAATTATGACAATGAAGTTGTTTTAAGTAAAATTGTGAAAGCCAGATAAATAGACGAAATTCTAAAGTTACCAATCGTAAATTGCCCCCCCCCCCCTCTTCCCCCAACCCTTCATAACATTAATCTTTCGCCTTACAATCATTCGGTTAAGTGGGATCATTTGGGGGAAAATTGATATATAGATCGATTGAAGTTTCGCGGCTTTCATATAAGATAGATCTAAACTTAATTCTTGTTTACTGTCTACTAAAGTGGATTTTGTTGAAGGGGGATATTTTTGGATTAATACTGATTAAAGCATCTTATCTTTTGCTTCTCGTTGGCCACAGAATAAGCCCAAGAAGTTACGTCAAAATATTTTTTCTCTTATGAAAATATAAATCCATGTGTATACAATTATATCCAGAATCTAAACTCCCGAAAGCAAATACATGCAAAATTGGCGTATATAGTCTGGTCTCACATTAAAGTGAGCAACCTTCTGTACCGCCCAGCTTTCACTGCACCAAACGTAGTTATTCATATAAAGAGAAGTAATAAATATAATAGTTTTTCCACTTCCTTGCACGCAATTGAATGTAACCTCATATGATGTCTTCAAGAAGGAAGCAGGCAATAAATTGAACAAAGAAGAAAATAAATAGATAAATACAAAAAGCAAGGTTTAGTTGGTGAATATTAGGAAATTCATATATTCCAAAAGTGAAATAATCAATGCATGACATATTACATAAATACTTTGGACATTACATATTAGTGGTAAATATACATATTTTAAAAACACCTGTTTGAAGACAAACTATCAAATCAATGGGAGCCAGAAATTAGAGAAAATTAATAAATCATATAAATTAACCATGCTGATGCAGAAAAAAGGAGGAGAATATTGCTCATAACAACGAACAAATTTCCATGCAAATATTAACATGCACCACTATAGTTATATTTTACGCTCTAATTTTCAAAAAAATATATTGATTCATGAAAGTTTTAATTTTTAATAATATTAACATTAAAGACTGATAAATTGCTATCAGTTTTAAAGAATGTTTCTTACTGAAGAAAAGCTGTAAAGGATTTCCAAATTAATGCTTGTAAAGTAACTCTCGAATTAAAACATTAATACAAAAAAGGCTCCCACAATTCATGCTGTAATAATAAATTTAACTTTTATCCAGTGTATCAAGCATATTCCCTACACTTTCTTCCGTAATGCTAGTTACAATTTAGATATACACAAGACTTTATTTATGTTTTAAGGCTAACTAATTATTACAATACTTCGAATGGCGCTAAAAAGTTTTTTTTTTTTTAATAGTACTAAAGAAAATCAGCAAGCAACGATATCTAGAAACTAGTTGTTATCACTATGTAATTTTGTTAGAGGTAATACTAATCAGTTGTTTTGAGTCAAAGAAGAAATAACTGAGCTTTAATACTGATGTATAAATAGATAAACACATATGCAATATACACTTATTTATTTGGGAATGTTCTCAAGAGAATAATTATTACCAGTCTTGTGTTGTAACCATGAATTATCAAGATACTGACGCATCACGAGAAAAAAAAACCTTTATTTGAAGTAAAATAAATAAATTTGATCGTTTTTATACGCTCTCTCTGTGCTGATATTGTGTTTGCTGAGAAGTGCCGAAAATTGTCGTTCTGAGCTGTCTACAGTTTTGATTGTTTAACCTTATAGAACACCAATTGCTTTCTGGATATAATACACCCATTTTTCTCAATTATTATTTTCATATTCGCATTTTTTGTCACTCACAAAACACACTGTTATTTTACAAAAAAATAAATAATAATATACGGAACAATGTAAACTATACTTGCAGAAAAGAGTGATTTAATCTCCTATGAGAAAATAATAATTGATGAAATAAAGTTCAAAGGTAACTTTAAGAAAATATTTTCTTCTAAGTACTCGTACTCAGCTCATTTAAGAACGCTCATCAATTATTGTAGGATAAAAGAAATACTTCGATTTATATTTTAAAGATATTACTAATGATGGTATTGTAATAATCGAAATTGAAGAGATGGAGAATGTTTACGATACACTTATATAAAGCGAAATTCTATTTCGTCGAAGTTCAATTACTGCAGCTGCAATTTTGTATTTATATTTTGTAAAAGTAGTTACGTTCATATATTTTCTCTACGGTCAATTCGAGTGTTATGTAAACTTATAAAAGTAAGTTTTTTCCCTAAATGTGATTACAGCACAAATGTTCCATGATTAATTTTACAGTTACCTCCTTGTAAAGATTAAAGCAAAAACTACATGAAGTCCTTACTTCGATTTGAACCCTACAGTGTTTGGGTAACTACACTTGGAAGATGACAAATTGCTCTAACCATTGAAACAACAAGTCTTCCAAATAATAATCACACTAATTAATATGACGTGCACTACGATCGATTTCTAGTTGACTCCCTCATCGGGTAGGAGGAGGGAAGGTAAGGAAAGGTTAGGGTGGTACAAAAGAAAATTACATATTCTTAAAGTTATATCAAGAGTCTGCAATTTCCTTTCGTGTAAGCCATATTTGTTACTAAATTAGAGTGATTATTATTGGGAAGACTTGTTGTTTCAATGGCAAAAAGAACATGAATCGTTTTCCCTCCACATACACAGAATTTTGATGATCAATTAACCCAGAAAAAACGGCTAAGATTGGATAATTAGTCAAGGAAACAAAACAAAACCAAACTTGGCAAGAGGACAGATTAGATTAGTTCCCAATATCAAGAACTTGTCTTTTGTGAAATGTACAAGCTGAAGAAAATATGAGGCATTTCGCTTTGAAGGAAAAGTGTATAGAAACCAAGAAGTTAAGCCATTTCTATTACAGTTATTTTTAGTTTGAACATGACCAATGATCGTATACCTTATGAAGTGTGAAATGGAAATATAGAGCACGAATCATAAAACTTTTGATAAAAAACTAGCATTCATTGCAATGACTGGGAAGAGAACATATATTAAGAAAGGAATGCCGAGAGTCTTCCGACGAAGCTTTTAATGAAAAACCTATCATCATATATTAATGATGCTGAGAGTGTTCCGGGCGTTATGTTAGTCAGTATATACTTACTAGAAATAATAGGTCACAGCAACCTAATACGAGTATCATGATGAAACATTTAATACAAAATACCGAGCATTTTGTTACTGAGTGACTGTTTACCATTATCTTAGTTTAGGAAATTAATTTTTTTATTATTATTATTAGAAGTAATAGTAACAATAGGAATATTGCTGATACGGCTCAAGAAAGACTTCAATCAAAAATATTTAGTATACTCAGCCTCTGAATGAAGTATATCAAGTGATCAAACCACTTCGTTACTAAGATACACATTGTTCAAAATTGCGAATAGGGAAGAGTGATATTCTACTTTTCATTTATTTAAAAAGACAAAGCGAAAGAAATGGTAAAAAAAAAGGAAAGCATGAGAGTACTGAGATAATTTCGGTACTTTCAAAGTAAGCTATAGAAATGTGGTTGTAATACAACTGCAATAAGGTTCTGAAATACTCTCTAATTTTCAATCACATTAATTACTAACCTAGAAAATGAAGTAATAATTCTTAACGCATACTAATAATACAATTTAAATATAAAAAAAAACACTGAACTGCTGAACAAGACTATATTATTCGTAAAAAATAAATTACACGTAACGTTTCGACCTTCTAGC